>PVIW01003757.1:0-156029 GCA_004026585.1 Noctilio leporinus
TAGGTGTGCATAGGTTCTTATGAATTGGTGTTTCAGGATTCTTTGGGTATAGTCCAAGTAGTGGAATGGCTGGATCAAAAGGCAGTTCCATTTTTAGTTTTTTAAGGAAACCCCATACTGTTTTCCACAGTGGCTGCACCAGCCTACATTCCCACCAACAGTGTATGAGGGTTCCCTTTGCCCCGCATCCTTGCCAACAATTGTTGTTTGTTGATTTGCTGATGATTGCCATTCTGACAGGTATGAGGTGGTATCTTACTGCAGTTTTAATTTGCATCTCTCTGATGACTAGTGATGTTGAGCATTAATTCTTAACTTTTGAATTTATTGTTAGCAGGTAATCATATTGAAGAAATTTAAAACACAAATACAAAAAATTCTTACTCATATTTCCAGTGGGGAAAAACAGGACACATTAATTATTCCTAAATCAACTTGATGGACAGCTTATTTTCTAATGAAACAAACCATCTGATAAACCCAAATGGATGATAATAATGAAGCCCACATGAGTGTTTGGCTTAAAAATCTTACAATCTTATTACAGTCAGGACACATAGAAACTGTTTGCAGAGTGTGTGTAGCTAAAATTCATAGACCAGTATCACAGCAGAGATGGTAGGTCTGGCCTGTGATAGCAACGCACATGAGATGAATTCAAATTCTCCAAAGTGCCCTGAACTGATAAGCTCTGCCTTGCTGACAAGCAAGCTGAGTTATGAATGACCACCTTTGGATAGTAGCAGTAAAATCACTTATCATGTTTCCACCCAAAAAATTCCAAATAAGTGGAAAACAACATGAAGAAACCACATTTGAATCTTAGTAGACTATCTACTATTATTAATTTTCTTATAATTCTCAGTATCTTTCCAATTTATCTATATATGTTTATGGCATTTGGACAACACTTTCAAAGTCCCCCTGGAGCTAATTTAATACCTCTGAATTCCTTCAGGATATTATAGAAAGATTGTGCAGCTTAGGGGTTTAAGTACTTTACATTTTATTACAAAGGTACAGGCTCAAAATATATAAAAGCTTTATTACCTGAAGAGCACTTTCTTTGTTTAAAACTCAGTGTATATAATGAATTACTTTAGAGGAGAAAATTATTACGTTACACATGTCACCATCAATAAAATAATGTGCTTAAATATAATTCAAAAACTTTAAAGTCAAGAAAATTAAAAGAAAGTTCTACTTTCTGTATAATACCACCCTGTATTTATAGAAAACTTCTTTCAATGGAATTATTATTCACATAATCTTGGATTTCTTTCATTGCTGTTCACTCACATTACCCTAATTACAAGTACTATTCTTGCTCTTTTGTATTAGTTAAAAACTGTTCCTCAGAGGAACTCAAAAGTAAATAAGCTTAATTAAAAGTAATCCCCACTGAGGTAAAAAAAAAATAAAGTGGGCATTATGCTTCATTTGTATGCAAGAATATACTGCCACTGGAGGAACCCCTGGTGAAGACATGACATTAAGCAAAATGGGAGTAGCATGGTGGTTGTGTTTCTGGGTACTTACTAGGTGCTGCATTAGTTAGTGCTTCTTAGTTACATGTTTGTGGTTTATTGGTGAGCACACTTTAATCCCAGGGGTGACATTCAGATCAACACTTACTCTCAAACACAAGCTCCAAAACCACACACTACATCAGCCTTGCTCACTGGTATCCCAGGTGAGGAGGTCAGGAGAAGGGGAAGGAAGAGAGAGAGAGATGGAGGTGGAGAGACAAACAGAAAGAGGGGAGAATGGAGAAAAGGACAGTAAGGAGAGGAAATGGGGAGGAAAAGAAAGAAGAAGAGGATGGAGAGAAGAAGAGAGGGGAGAGCTACCATTTCTTCCTGCCCATTTCCAGCCCAGTTCCAAAAGCCCAGTCCAAGAAAATAGAATGTTTAAAGAGCTGTGTGTGTTGTCTCAGTTGAAATCGAGAAATATTCCATATCAGGGCTTTATTTCTTCATCAAGTCAACACTTGCTTATGTGACAAATAAGGTCAGTTTCTAAGGACCAGTAACATTCATAGCTTTCAAAGGAGAATGTAGCCACTCTTGGTATCTTTTTGTTTAAGATTTTATTTATTATTTTTAGAGAGAGAGGAAGGGAGGGAGGCAGAGATGGAGAGAAATATCAATGTGTGGTTGCCTTTCACCTGCCTTCAGCTGTGGACCTGGCTGGAGGCCTGGCTTGCAACCTTGTTATATGCCCTGGCTGGGGAATCAACCCAGTGACCTTTGGGTTTGCAGGCCATTGCCTATTCACTGAGCCACCAGCCAGGGCTACTCTTGGTATTTTATGTTGTCTCTTTTAAAAATGCTTTTCATGGTATACTGTACTATACCTAAAGAGAATGTACAAAAAATAAAACCTTAGTAAATTATCACAAATTAAACACCAATGTAACTACTATCTAAGTTAATAAATCACCAGAACCTCAGGACCCTCTTCATAGTTTATGTAAGTTAAATTTTCAAAAGAAAACAGGTTGACACCTTCTTTTTTAAGAGTGTCTTGGGGGAGCCCCTGGAAGGTGCAAGAAGCTATTATTGCTGCTGCTGTAGGACCGACCCAGATGAGGCAAGAGACCAGATCGCATCCTTTTTTGGAGAAAAAGTCAGCTGGAATTACCAACAAAACACTAGCTGGAAAGAAGTCCTATAACCACAGACAGAACA
The DNA here is from genome assembly GCA_004026585.1 of Noctilio leporinus. Classification (NCBI taxonomy): domain Eukaryota; kingdom Metazoa; phylum Chordata; class Mammalia; order Chiroptera; family Noctilionidae; genus Noctilio; species Noctilio leporinus. Next base: position 2,691 of record PVIW01003757.1, read on the forward strand.
GAAGAGGCTGCTTCATTACAACATGACTGATAGGAATCATAGAAATGTGAAAGGCAGCAGCCAAAGGGACAGAGCCAGGGGCCCCACCTGAAAGAGGGGGTGGATTCTGGTCTCCCAGCTGGGTATCCCAGCTACAGCAACACGGCAGAGAGCAGAGCAGCATCCAGCTGAGAAGGGTGGAAAGCCATGGAGTTTGCTGGCCTGAGAGAGCACTGGAGACAGAGAACTACTAGGGTGACCACAGCGATAATACATTGGCCCCCACCTACCCTGGGCTCCAGCAGAGGGAGGGCAGAGAGGACTGGAGATGCGTGGGGAGAGTTTGCAGCGGTGGCTTGGAAAAGACAAGTGGAGAAGTGGCTGGGGGGATCCCGTTGCTGACTCACTGCCCACACCTCAGGAGGACTGCACTGCACCCAGCAGCTTCCTTATGAGAGTCCTCATAGCCCCACCCTTTGGGAGCAATCTGCCCCATCCAGCGGCACCTGAGCCTGGTGCCTGATCACAATTCTGATTTACATCTAAATAAATCTCTCCCTCCCTGCTGTGTCTGAGCATAGATACAATAGTTGGCACCTAAAGAAGTATCTCTTGTCCAGCAGTGCCTGGGCCTGGCAGCTGATCACAAACTCTCTGACTTATAGCTGGGTCAGACAGTCAGCCCCAGATAGTGGCATGCGAGCCTGGTGGCTGATCATGGATTTATTGCTTTGCAACTGAGTCAGTCCTTCTCACTCAGCAGAGCCTGGGCCTGGCAGCTGATTATAAACTCTGACTTACAGCTGGGTCAATCAGCCACACAGTAGCATGTGAGCCTGGTGGCTGATGGTGGATCCATTGGTTCACAACTGAGTAGGTTTGTCCCACCCACTAGCCTCTGGGCCTGGTGGTTTATCACAAACTCTTTGGATTACAACTGAATCTTTCAGTCTAGCCCAGTGGCCCCTTAGCCTGGCAGCTGATCGCAAATTCTTTGGATTAAAATAGGATCTAATAGTGGAGCTCAGCTCCACCTGTGCCTGGTGGCTAATCACAGATTCATTGGATTATAATAGAACCTTTCTGTCTAGCCCAGCAGATCCTGAGCCTGGTGGCTGAACACAGATTCATTGATTTACATCTTAGTCTGTCCCACCAGGCTGCACCTGAGCTGGTGGCTGATCCATTGGATTACAATTGAACCTCTCTGTCTAGCCCAGCTGGGCCTGAGTTTGGTAGCTGATTTATTGACTTACAACTGAATCAGTCTGTTACTCCAAGCAACATCTGAGCCTGGTGGTGGATCACAGATCGATAGGATTACAACTAAATCTATCCTTCCAGCCTAGCAGGTCCTTAGCCTAGCAGCTGATCACAATCTGATTGGATTACAATGAAACCTAAAAATGGGGAGAAAAAAAAAAAAAAACAGTCCATCACCAAAAGGAATGGAGTAATCCCCAGAAAGATCATTAAATAAAACAGAGGCAAGGAAACTATCAGATATGGAATTCAAAATAATGATGTTAGGGAAACTCAATGAGCTTAGCTAGCTCAAAGAAAACAAGAAACAACTCCAGGGGAACTACAAAGAACTCCAGGGAAGCTACAAGGAACTTACTGAGAACTACACCGGCATTAAAAACGACATAGAAACTATCAATCAGTCAGAGCCAGGAGGAAATGAAGAATACAATTTCTGAATTGAAGAATACAGTAGGAAGAATCAACAGCAGGCTAGAGGAAGCAGATGATTGGATCAGTGAGCTGGAGGACAATCTGGGAAAATAATCCAAGACAGTGAAACAGAATGAAAAAAGGCTGAACAAGAATAAAGAGGTTTTAAGAGAGCTGCAGGACAACATGAAATGCAATAATATCCGCATCATAGGGATACCAGAAGGAGAAGAGAAACAAGGAATGGAAAACCTGTTCTAAAGAAGTAATGATAGAAAACTTCTCTAACATGATGAGTGAAAACATTAGTCAAGTTCCGGAAGCACAGAAGGTCCCAATGAGAATGAATTCAAACAGACCCACTCCAAGACACATTGTAATTAAAATGGCAAATTTCAAAGATAAAGAGAGAAAGCATCAAGCTTACCTAAAAGCATCAAGAGAGAAACAGCAAATAACATATAAGGGGGTTCCAATAAGGTTATCAAATGATTATTCAACAGCAACAATACAAGCCAGAAGGGAATGGCAAAAAAATATTCCAAGTAATGGGAAGCAAAGACCTGCAACCAAGAGTACTCTACCCAGCAAGGCTCTCATTCAAAATGGAAGGAGAAATAAGGAGTTTCCCAGACAAAAAAGACGAAAAGACTGCATCTCTACCAAACCAGCATTGCAAGATATGCTAAAGGGTCTGCTTTAAAAAAATGAAGAAACAGAGAGAGATAGAGAAGAACACAGGTACAAAGGGAAAAAAATGGCCATAAATAAGTATAAATCAATAACAATCTGAAATGTAAATGGATTAAATGTGCCAATCAAAAGACATAGGGTAGCTGAATGGATAAGAAAACATGACTCACATATATTCTGTATTCAAGAGACCCACCTCAGAACAAAATATCAACACACAGTGAAAGTGAAGGAATGGAAAAATTATATCAAGCAAATGGTCGTGAAGAAAAGGCTGGAGTAGCAATATTTATTTCAGATAAAATAGATTTTACAATGAAGGCCATAATAAGAGATAAAGAAGGACATTTCATAATACTTAAGGGAACAATCCATCAAGAAGATATAACTCTGGTAAACAAATATGCACCCAACATAGGAGCTCCCGAATATATAAGGAAAATCTTGAAGAACTTCAAGAAGGATGTAGACAACATAATAGGGGATTTTAATATCCCATTATCAACAATGGACAGATCTTCCAAACAGAAAAACACCAAGGATATTGTGGCATTGAACAACACTCTAGAGGAAATGGACCTAACTGATATATACAGAACCTTTCCCCCCAAAAGAAGCAAAATATACATTCTTTTCAAATGCACATGGAACATTCTCTAAGATAGACCACATGGTAGGTCACAAGACAAGCCTCCACAAATACAGGAAAATTGAAATCATACCAAGCATCTTCTCAGATTACAATGACTTGAAACTAGAAACCAACCTCAAGGGAAAAAAACCAAAAACACTCTAACTCATGGAGACTGAATAATGCACTTTTAAGTAATGAATGGGTTAACAATGAGATCAAAGATGAAATTTAAAAGTTTCTGGACACAAATGACAATGAATACACAACAGTCCAAAACCTATGAAACACAGCAAAGGCAGTTCTCAGAGGAAAATTCATACCAATACAAGCCTACTTAAAAAGGTCACAAGAAATTTATAAAAACAACCTAACCATACAGCTGCAAGAACTAGAGGAGCAACAACAAACAAAGCCCAGAGCAAGTAGAAGGAAGGAAATCATCAAGGTCAGAGCAGAATTAAATAACTTAGAGACTCAAACTATAATTCAAAGAATCAATAAGTCCAAGAGCTGGTTCTTTGAAAAAATAAACAAAATTGACAAGCCTTTAACCGGACTCATCAAGAAAAAGAAAGAGGACCCAAATAAACAGAATCAGAAATAACAGAAGATAAATCACAACTGATACTTCAGATATACAAAGGATTGTAAGAAATTACTACAAACAACTATATGATAAGAAATATGATAACCTGGATGAAATGGACAAATTTCTGGAAATGTATAATCTACCAAAACTGAATCCAGAGGAAGCAAAAAGCCTGAATAGGCCAATAACAACTAGTGAAGTTGAAGAAGCAATCAAAAATCTCCTAAAGCACAAGAGCGCCAGACCAGATGGCTACACAGGTGAAGTCTACCAAACATTTTTAAAGAACTAACTCCTATCCTTCTCAACCTATTCCAAAAAATCCAAGAAGAGGGAAGACTCCCAAACTCCTTCTATGAGGCCAATATTATTCTAATCCCAAAACCAGGTTAAGATACAACTAAGAAAGAAAACTACAGGTCAATATCTCTGATGAACATAGATGCTAAGATTCTTAACAAAATGTTAGCCAACTGGATCCAGCAATACATTAGAAAGATTATACACCATGATCAAGTGGGTTTCATCCCAGGGATGCAACAATGGTACAATATTCGCAAGTCAGTAAGTGTAATACACCACATCAACAAAAGGAAAGACAAAAACCATATGATCATATGCTGGAAAAGCATTTGATAAAATGCAGCAACCATTAATGATAAAAGTACTCAGCAAAATGGGAATAGAGGGAGCAAACCTCAATATCATAAAGGCCATATATGAGAAGCCTGAAGCCAACATCATACTCAATGGGCAAAAATTAAAAGCTTTCCCCTTAAGGTCAGGAAAAAGACAAGGCTGTCCACTTTCTCCACTTCTGTTCAATATCATTTTGGAAGTTCTAGCCATAGCTATCAGGGAAGAAAAAGGAATAAAAGGTATCCAGATTGGAAAGGAGGAAGTCAAACTGTCATTATTTGCAGATGATGTGATAGTGTATATACTAAACCTGATAGGCTCCACCAAAAACTTACTCAACCTAATAAGTAAATTTAGCAAAACAGCTGGATATAAAGTCAATACTCAGAAATCAAAAACATTCTTGTATACCAATAATGAAACAGCAGAGATAGAAGTGATAAAACAAATCCCATTTACCATAGCAAGAAGAAAAATAAAGTACTTAGGAACAAACTTAACCAAGGAGGTAAGAGACCTGTACTCAGAAAACTACAGAACATTAAAGAAAGAAATCAAGAAAGGTACAAATAAATGGAAGCATATACCATGTTCATGGATGGGAAGAAGTAACATCATTAACATGTCCATACTACCCAAAGCAATCTATAGATTCAATGCAATCCCAATTAAAATACCAATGACAGACTTCACAGAGATAGGAAAAAAACTTCAAAAATTTATATGGAGCCAAAAACACCCATGAATAGCCTCAGCAATCTTGAAAAAGAAGAATAAGGTAGGCGGAATCACAATACCGGACATCAAACTCTATTACAAGGCTACTGTAATCAAAACAGTCTGATCCTGCCATAAGAATAGACATATAGATCAATGGAACAGAACAGAGAGCCCAGAACTAAAGCCAGGACTCTATGGTCAACTAATATTTGACAAAGGGAGAAGGAACATAAAATGGAGTAAAAACAGTCTCTTCAACAAGTGGTGTTGGGAGAACTGGACAGCAACATGCAAAAAGATAAAACCAGACCACCAACTTACACCATACACCAGAATAAACTCAAGATGGATAAAGGACTTCAACATAAGCAGTGCCACCATAAAGGTCCTGGAGAAAAATATAGGCAGTAAAATTTTAGATATCCTATGCAGAAATATGTTTACTGATACTTCACCAAGGACAAAGGAAATAAAAGAACAAATAAATGGGACTATATCAAATTGAAAAGTTTCTTTTCAGCTAAAGAAAACACCAGCAAAATTCAAAGGGAACCAACTGTATGGGAAAACATAATTGCCAATGATACCTTAGACAAGGGTTTAATATCCAAAATATATAAAGAACTTATGTGACTCAACACCAGGGAGACAGACAGCCCAATTTAAAAAATGGGCAAAGGACCTGAACAAACAACTCTCTGAAGAAGATATACAAACAGCCCAAAGGCATACAAAAGAATGCTCAACATCACTAACCATCAGAGAGATGCAAATTAAAACCACAAAATGATACCACCTCACACCTGTCAGAATGGCAATCATCAACAAATCAACAAACAACAAGTGTTGGCAAGGATGTGGAGCAAAGGGAACCCTCGTGCACTGTTAGTGGGAACGTAGGCTGGTGCAGCCACTGTGGAAAACAGTATGGGATTTCCTTAAAAAACTAAAAATGGAACTGCCTTTTGATCCAGCAATTCCACCACATGGACTATTCCCTAAGAACCTTGAAACACCAATTCATAAGAACCTATGTACCCCTATGTTCATAGCAGCACTATTTACAATAGCCAAATGCTGGAAGCAGCCTAAGTGCCCATCAGTGGATGATTGGATCAAAAATCTTTGGTACATTTACACAATGGAATACTACCCAGCAGAAAGAAAGAAGGAATTCCTACCCTTTGCAACAACATGGATGGAACTGGAAAGTATTATGCTTAGTGAAATAAGCCAGTCAGTGAAAGACAAATACCATATGATCTCACCCATTATAGGACAATAATGAGCAAAACAAACAACAAGCAAACAGAACCAGGTACATGAATACAATGAATAGACCTTCAGTGGGCAGGTGGGAGCAGGAAGAGGGGCAGGGGGAAGGGGAAAGAAGAGGCAAAGAAGGGGAGCAGTTTAGTCAAGAAACTAGTGTGGAAGAACCATGGACATGGACAACAAGTGGGATTGACTTTGGTGGGGAGTGGGTAGGTGGGGAGGGGAGCAAAGGGGAGTAAAAAGGGATGGATGTAAAACAGCAAAAATAAAATTAAATTTTTTTTAAAAAGTGTCTTGGCATTGAGTCCATATCATGTTAGAATAAGCTTCTCAAGTTAAACACACGTACACACACACACACACACACACACACACTCATTTTTGGCATTTTGACTAGGATTACACTGAACCCATAGATCAGTTTGAAAAAGCTGATAACTGTATAATGTTTATAAATATGGAAACCCTTCCATTTATTAAGTTTTAAATTCTTCTCATTATTATTAACTAATATCATCCCAATAAATTTAATGTTAAAAGTGGTGTTCTGCACTATTACACACATTTTGTGTTTTTGTCTTAAATATTTGTGGTTTTTAATGTTATTTAAATGCTCTTTTAATTTAATTTTCATACTACATATTGCTTATATATAGCAATGTTTTTAATATGTATACATTAATTTAACAACCTGGCTATCTTTATTATAAATTCCAACAATATATTTATATACTTTGTAATACATTATCTGTGAGAAAGGTTTTGCTTTTTTACTTTCCAATCTTCATACTTTTAAAATTCCCATAATTATATTATACTTTTAATATTATCAAAATGTGTATATAAATCTCTAATGTACCATCTTGATAAGAAGGCATTCAAATGTTAATGAGTGTATATTAGTGAGTGGCAGGTTCACTTGGCCAGTCCTCTACTCATGAGGCCAATCATCGGTACCATCCCCTGAAGCCCAGGGGATTTCACTTTACTCCAGAGGGAAATTATAATTTGAGATGGTTCCACGAAGTTACCTCCCCTGTCACCCAAAGGAGGTGCCATCTCACACCACTAGCACATCTTGGCACCATAGAAAATAGGATTTATTGGGAAAATGGAGAAGTAGTGGACTGCAGGTGACCTTCCAAGCTCTCACTGCCTGCAGAGCAGTGTGCCCTCACTACATAGCATGCAGGGAGCTCACCTCAGGGCACTCCAAGTACTTACCAGACAGGGACTGGGGACGATTGTGCCACTCCGATATCGGAAGCAACTTGGTCAGAGAAGGTCAAATCTCTTCTGGGACACGAAGTCTAGAAAAAAAAGCTGAAGAAAGGCGGCGCTGGCTTACGAGGGAGATTTGATGGGTGAAGGGTGGTAAAGAGAAACAAATGGTTTTGCTCAACCACATTTTTTTCTAAGTAGTTTCTTTTTTTCTTTTTTTAATTTTATTGTTGTTGTATTACATCCATCCCCTTTTTGCTCCCCTCTGTCCCCCTCCCCACTAAGTAGTTTCTTCTGCAACTTAAGGCATAATAGCCCATGAAATCTTGTTTTTAAAAACAAAATTTCCCTTAGGTTCATTGACTTGGAACCAGAAACACTTAGAAAAGACACTTTTAGGATTCTGTCCCCTTCCAAATAGTCAAAATGCTGATAAACTTTCTGTACAAAAATTATCACAATGAGGTTGCTTCTAATAGGGGGAAATTTTTTAAAGTTTGAATGTGTAAGCCTGGGTTAGAAGCACTGACATTCATTCTCAAGATGTGTGTCAGACTGCCACAGTATTCTCAAACACTCTTGAAGAGCTCATGATAAATTAAGTGGGAAAATGGATAAACACTAAACTAATCAAATGATTTTGCACATACTTTGGAAGAGTATATTATGAAGTTTAAGAGGAACTTTATCAACTGTATAAAGTATACCAAGACATAAAAATGACTGTTATGTGGTAAGAAATAGTTGGTGTTTATATTATTTTTTGTAACATTGCATGTCTTCCAAGTTTTTAATATAAGTGCTTATACTTCTATCATGAAGAGCATGTTATTTCAAAAAAAGTTCTGTGGGTTAATAAAATGCTCTAGTTGAAGGGAGAAGATACTATCTTTGATCCAGTCTCTGTAGACCTGTGTTCAAATCCTGTTTCAGCCCCTCACCAGGAGTGTCTTGCCCACATGCTTGCCCCACTGTGCTGTCAACTATAAAGCAGAGAAAAAATAATTCCACTTCACAGGGTAGAGGATGACACAAAATTCTGCATGTGAAAGTGGTGAACACTCAACTGTACCTTGAATATGAGTGAATTATTTTTACAGAGATCAATAAGTCATTTTATCATCAAGACATTAACAGTGGGATCAAATCAATAATTATAAACATTAATTCTGTTTTACTGAATGTGCATGGGACCATTAAAGTTTCCTAAAGATGTGAAGAGGAGCCAAGGTGGAAAGAGTTCTGGGGTCTTGGGTACTTCATGGAAAGAAGGGAGAGTAGCGACATCCTAGAAAAGAAATTAAAGAGAGACAAAACCAAAATCACTTTGCTTGAGTCAGATCCAAATAGGGCTGAGCTTTTCAGAGGTTACACATAGTACTCAAGGGTGTCCTGCTGACAGTGAATGAAGTTTCTCCTACTCTGGTTCCGCAGGTGTCCTCAGATGGGAAAGCCCATTCCTGGAGGAAGGGCTAGAGGGATAAACGTCAGGGAGGGAATATCATATCTCTTTCATCGCCCTAAGAATGCCACCTATGACCTTGGCATCTGGAAACCCTGTCCCTCTGTGCAGGTCATCTCAAAAAACTAATTTCCTGCAAGTATTCTGATTTCTTGGTGTAAATATGACCCTAGTGTGGTTAGATATGATTTTGCATATAAAATGACAGGGGTCTGGATTTATTTAGCAGGTATCACTAAGTGTTCAACTGATTAATCACTTCTGGATATTTTGTCCACTCTACATATATGTGAATGAAAAAGCAATTATCCGTGTTGTTCTATAATAATGCCCTAGGAGAGGTGACTGGGTTCTTCACTTAGGACTGATCTCTACTTAGCCAGCCACAAGCTGTTGTTAAACCTACGAAAGGGGGATGGGTGGTGGGCACAGAGACAGGGAGCCAGGAGCCAGAGTGCTTCTGCACCACTACTCGCTCCCCAGGTAGCCTCCTCTGCTCCATTCCCGCATCCAGCTCAGGCTAGGGGAATCATGCCTGTGAACACATACCTGCTCTGGTTGCCAGCCTAGCTAAAATGCTCCATCCACCATCCAGGTGCTCCTCATTCTCAAGGATCCAGGGTGGGTAAGACACATCTGCTCCTCTACCTGCTCTGTGGGTTTATAAGAAATGGGGTGGAGGATGGTAAGCAGATTCTCAAGCTACAAACCCTCCTTTTCCTGAAATCCTGACATGTTCCATCAAGGGCAGGCCTCTCAAGATAAGCATCCCTGCCTGCAGTAGGAGATACTGCTGTATATGGAAACTGTGTGAAGGCCAGAGAGAGAAAGTTGAGACGATGGTACCAGATCCTTGGAGAGTTGTGATGAGAGGGCACAGGCAGCAGAGGGAGCTGGCTGGATTCTCCCATTGGTGTTCGTTTATGCTTGTTTATACATGGGTCATCTTGCTCTGCCCAAGGGACTGGGGGAAGTTTTGTCTCCAGCCACCCCATGAATGAACACACCCTGTGCCTCAGTTTCCTCAAAAATCTGCAAGCAGTATGCCCACTCTGATCTCAGCACCAGCGCCTGACTGACAGTGTCTCTGTCCCACTGAGCTGACGAAGTGCTATGGGTGCATGCATAGTTGGGGCAGGAATGACAGGCGTAAACAAATGAACATGATTATGATCCAAGTAGCACTAGCCTATGACATGAAGGCCAAAAGTGGACAGGGAAGTGGACAGGGAAGGATAAAAGTGGACAGGGATCCAGAGGTGCTTCTCAGAGCTCTGAATGGTACAAAAGAGCCCTGCAAAGATGGGGAGGACAGAGAACACTTCAGATAGAAATATTTGTTCCAAGAATAAGGAAACAGCATGGCGTGAATTGTCAGAGCATGGTGGGGCTTATAACAGGGAACATCTAGGCTACCGTCTTACCACCCAGACCACGTGAGGCTCCAAGGCTGTGGCCTAGACTCTGAATCAGTCTGCAAACCTTGGAAACAGTGATTTGAGTGTAGTGTGGAAACCAATCAATGGGGAGGTAAGGAGATCAGGAAATCATGGCTGTCATGGTTGGCTGTCATGTCCAAGCATGAGATGTCCAAGAGATAAATAAACCCAAGAACGGCACCTGAAGCATGATGGAGTGTGAAAATTAAATTTAAAACTATAAAGCACCAACGGAAGGCTACCACCTCATGGCCTTGGGACATTTTTGTCTCCATTGTCTCTGCCCAGTTTCTTCTCTTGCTGTATCCTTCTCCCTGCCACCACCACTACCACTAAGAACCAGCCATCCAGCCTCATCTAGCTCTTGCTCTTCTCTGAACTCATTTAGCTCTTTTTCCCAATGTCCCTTTGTGTGTGCTTATTATGCCTTCACCTGTCATATCCTCATCTCTTTTCCAGCAGAAAAATCCCTACTTTCCCTCTTCGAGATCTCAGATTGGCTCCTCCAGTGCCCATAGAGGTTGCATGTGTCTGCTTTTGCTCTTGCCACACTATGTGGTCCTATTTCTGTGTGTCTGAAACTGGACTGAGTGTTCACCAAGCAGGAATGGCATCTGAGGCATAGTGTTCCAAGGCTGGCACAGGTGAGGTGCTTATAAAACATTCATTTTTTCTTATCTTTCTAAATTATTCACAAGAACTAACACCCAGATGTAGTAGCTTCCTTTGGCTATGGTAACAAAGCATCACAAATGAGGTGGCCCAATTAACACAAATCTACTCTCTCACAGTTCTGGAGATCAGAAGGCCAAACTCAAGGTGTCAGTAGGGTGGATTCCTTCTAGAAGTTCTGGGGGAAAGTCAGTTCCAAGCCTCTCTCCCAGGCTCTGATGGCATTCCTTGGCTAGATTCATCTCTCTAATCTGCCTCCATCTATATATGGCCTTGGTCCCTTTTCTGTGTCTGACACTCTTCCCTCTCTTATAAGGACACTGTCACTGGAGTTAGGATGTACTCTAATCCAAATGATTTTATTTTGAGATCCTGGTTTTAATGGCATCAGCAAAGATGTTTAGTCCAAATAAGATCACCTTTTGATGTTCTAGTGCCCATAAATTTTGGGAAAACACTATTCAACTCATTGCAACTGAGAAGCATCAATGCTTTAAGGGGAGGCAGAGAAGTGTCAGCCATCAAAACCCTTGGAATTAGCATGTTGATACTGATCTCCTGATAAGCTCTTGATCACTAGCCACTCTTGACCTTTATTCTTCTCTCATATCCTTCCTTCAGTACAGCAGGCAAGCTAGTCATCCCAAGCCTGAACCCAGCTCCATCCCAGATAGCTTCCCTCCTCTCCAGAGCTCCATGGTTCCATAAGAACATTTCAGCTACTCCTTCATTTTCTTGATCTAGCCCTCTTGCATACTGTTCCTCCACATACAGTTTCCAGGCCCTAAATTTGCCCTAAACTCCACAAATTGGGCAAAGGAGGAGAGCTGAAGCCAGTGAGTTAAGAGGATAGAGCATAGAGACAAGAAATATCTGGCTTCCTGTGCAGTGCTGCTTGCCCTTCTTTTGTCTCACCTTTTTCTTTTCTGTCACACAGGCTAAACAGTGTTTTTCTCAAGCTTATGCCAACTTGAATCTCCAAGCTCAATTTACTGAAAATGCAATGCCATGGTTGATTTCACACCAAATGAAATTTCACTATAACTCTATCGACTGCTGAACTGGGGAATTGTGCATTTTCCCTAATTAAAAAATTTACCCCATAAAGGCCTTATTTATAACTTTTCTAGACTCCTTTGGCTTTAACTTCAAAAACAATGTTAGAATCCAATTCTTCAATGTCAAAATACAAGAGTAATAATGAAGTTTAGAAACCTCTGTTGACCCAAAGGTGTATTTCTTCATAGTCATAGTATAATTATTTGTCCCGGATGCTTATGAAAAGTGGAGGATGTTCCCAAGGTGTTAAAATAAATAAGTTTAGTGCCAGAACCTCAAGAATATCTCTTGGCTCAGGAAGCTTATGCTTCAGGGAGCTGAAATCATCCAAACAGATCGATAGGGCTCAGCGCCAGAGTCCCAAATCCTCAGTGCTCCTTTAGAAGCAAACCCGACCTCCAACAATAATGCTGACATCCACACCTCAGGATTCAATCACAGGAAAACTTCCAGGCAGTTTTCCAGCTACTGCATCCATACAAGGCAGGTCATCCTCTGAGGCTGACTTCAATCTGGCTTCTCAGCCAGCATACATTTAAATCTTTCAGGTATCCCAAGTGTACCTTGAGAAAAAAATTTTAAAGAAAGTTCTTTTCTACTATTACTTTTTAGTGATGATGTGTAAATAAAAATGTATGGCAATAATTAGAAATTAATGATAATGCAATGTTGATAATTAAACTAAGCATATTAAGGGAAGATATTTTCAGAGTCTCTATTAACAGGCCACTACCTTCCTGAAATGAAAGTAGTTTTGCACCCCATGTTCAATGCAAAAGTTGAATACAATTGTTATGTAAGGTGAATAGGGAGCATGTACTTAAAAAGAAAGTAGATTGGACTATTCCCTGTGCCTTTCTTCCTTCCTTCCTTCCTTCCTTCCTTCCTTCCTTCCTTCCTTCCTTCTTTCCTTTCTTTCTTTTAAAGATGTTATTCATGATTTTCAGAGAGAAGGGCAAGGAGGGAGGAAAAAAGAGGGAGAAACATCACTGTATGGTTGCCTTTCACCTGCCTCCTGCTGGGAACCTGGCTAGAGACCTGGCTTAGCAACCTGGTTATATCTCTGACTGGGAATTGAACCAGGGACATTTGGGTTCGAAGGCCAGTGCCCACCTACTGAGCCACCAGTCAGGACTCTATTTCCTGCACCTTTCAAACTAATTGTAGTTGACTAAACATTTTATAACTTGTATGGTTTTCAACTGGACTATTTTAGGAAAAGAGAATTATGTTTAGAAAACATTTTGATAAGCTACTTGGAAGAAATGTAAGACCTTGAGGACAAAAGTCATTAGGGAGATGCAGCACACATGAGCAGGAAGTTGGAGCACAGAGCAAGAGAATGAGGGAAAGAAAGAAGGAAAAATGGAAATTGGAGACAACATGGCAGACAATGGGGAATAAATTGAAGAAGTGGAGAGGAACTTTTGTGAATAGAACTATCTAAAATCAAGTTTGTGTTAATATAACATTAACTCTATCATGTTTTGAAAAGTTTTCATAAAGTCTTCTACATATTTAAGTGGGTGGATGAGTGATTAATTCCATGCCAGGATCAAATTCATGATCAAATTCATGAGGACCACACATGCCAACTGATGAGATAATTGCTACACTGAACTAAGTTAGTAGAAGAAGGCTCTAACTGGTCCAAAGGCAACCCTGAGAATGTACACCACTGAAAATGTATAAAAATTTTGGTGAAAGCACTGTACTTCTACATGAGTGAAATAAGGATTTAATCAACTCAATTGAGATTTTAAGGGCAAAAAGTCAACCCAACAGTAAAATAATGATAATGAGAATCATTATTTGACCATGATGATGACAGTGATGAAGATGTTGGTGGTCATGATAGAAATAGTAGAAATAGTGTGATGATGATAATAATAATGGTGATTATGATGAGGATAAGGATGATAATCAAGATGTTGATGGTGATGGAAATGATGGTGATAATAATGATAATGATAATGATGATAGTGGAGATAATAACACTATTGATGGTGATAATAATGATATGAAGATGGATATAGGAGATAATGTTGACAATAACAATGATGATGGTAATGATGAAGATAGTGATAATGATGATAATCATAGAAATGTTGGTGATGATAACAGAAATAATGGTGATGATGAAAACAGTCGTGAAGGGGATAATGATGGTGATGGTGGTGACAACAATAATGATGTGATGATTTATATGAGAGATAATGTTGATGATTACAATGACGATGGTAAAGATGATAATAGTGCTGGTGAAGGTGATGATGATGAAAAATATTATCATGATAGTGATGTTAGTGATAATGGTAGTGAAGATGAAAATAATTACAGCTAACACCTTGGAATGCCTACTATATGCTATATCCAAGGTACCTTGATTAATTTATTAAATTTAATCTTCATAGTGTATGAGGTTGGTCAATGTATGGTACAGTTATTAGTACCATTTTATAAGTAATAATTACAACAAACCTAGTCACCCAGCTAGAAAAAGACAGAGAATACTCAAAGCCAAATTGGCCTTGAATCTAGAGAATTTACAGCCTTCCATAAATAATGAGAGGTCAGTTCCTAGTGAAAACATGCCTTGGAAGTCAAATAGTGAGTTTTGAGCCTGTGATGTGAGGCCAGATGCCTACAGAAAAAGACTAGAGCAGAAAACACTACAATTGTTAAGGCAGTGAGTACTCAGTGTAAGCACTGTGTAGAAACATACAATTCATTGTCTAAGTAAGGCTGCCATCTTAGAGAAAGCAAAGAAGAAGCATAAAGAAAGGAAATTATATAAAAGGGTAGATGGCAACTTGAGAGGCATTCTGGAGCTGTTTAAACCTAAGTAGGAGGAGCTGAGTAAAAGTTGGAAAATAGCCACAGCTCATCTATGGGGAGCTCTGGTTTCCTCTCCTCCCCACACTCAGAGTCCCCATCAGCCTACCTTCTTCTCCTCAATCTCCAGAAAAGTTTGCCTGCAACTTTCAATAATCCAGTGTACCAGTAAGGTGCCAACCACAGCTGGGTTGCCAAACAAAATACAGGGCATCCAGTTAAGTTTGGATTTCAGATTAACAACCAATATTTTTTGTATAAGTATGTCCTGTGCAGTATTTGGGAAATTTATGTTTAGCTGGGCATTCTATATTTTCATTTGCCAAATCTGTAAACCAAATTCTATTGTCCCACCTCTCTCAACTGTTCATTAATCCAGAGGTGGGAAGAGAGCAAATCCACTGTGTTTTTCCACAAACTCGGACTCTCAAATATTGGGATAGAAAAGAAAAACAGGATAGAATGGATGATAAAGTGGCACACTATCCACTGACTTGTGTCCCCTAAAAATTCAACTGTTGATATTCTAACCTCCTGTACCTCAGAATGTGACTTTATTTAAAAATAAGTTCTTTTTGAAATAATCAACTTAAAATTAATCTCTTAGATTTGGGCCCTAATTCAATATGACTAGTGTCCTTATAAAAAAGGGAAATTTGGACAAAGAGGCAGACAAGCACAGAGAGAAGGCCATGTGAAGACAAAGGGTGGAGTGATGCACCTGCACATCTCAGGGAACATTTAATTCTGCTGGAAACTGGGAGAGAGGCCTGGAACAGATTCTTCCTTGGAGCCTGCAGAGGGGTGCAGCCCTGCCAACACCTTGCCTTCAGACTTCTGGCCTCCATAACCAGAAGACAACAAATTTTCATAATTCTTAGTCACTCAGCTTATGGCACTTTGTTATGACAACCCTAGGAAATTAAGATCTACATTAATCAAGTACAACTTCAACTGTGGGTAAAAATTATCCCTGCTGAGCACTAGGAAGATGGTGTGCAGTGCTTTGGAAGTCAATACCAGAGGCTCTTTCCCAGATGTATGACTCAGAGACATCTCCCTAAGGAAGCCACACTTGCCTCAGGGGCTTAATAGGTGAAGGGACAAGGCAAGGGTGGAGGCTGGGATGCCAAGGAGAACAAATGACCTGCCTCCCTTCAGGCTATAAAGGTGGATCAGCAGTTGTCATTGTCCATTCAGAAATCCAGGACTTGACACTAGAAGTTAGATTTTCTCATCAGCAAAAATCTTCCCAGAAGCAATCTGTTGGGTGATAAGATTGGGGTACTTACATCAGTGGTGAGATTAAGGCGCACTTTAATATTTCATCATGAAGCAAGTGTTACAAATAAAGCTTAAAAAAATGAAATGCAATTTTGAAACCTACCTCATGGTGCTGTTGTTGTAGTGGCCTTTGGTGAATGACAGGAATCGTTTCAGGAAAGGGGGAAGGGAGTGTTCATTCCTGCCCTTCCAGCCCTGCCCTGTGAAGATGGAGACCTGGATTTGGGATGGCCCCTCCCAGACCTTTTTCTGAAAATAGCCCCAGAGTTGAAAAGGACACTATCTTGCTACCACAGCACATTGGAAACCTCCTTTAAGAATACCCAGCTCTCCTTGCTCCAATTTTATGCTCACTAAGCAACCTTCTCAGTTGTAATTTTAAGTTCTGACTAGGTAACTTTTTTCTAGGCCTGGAGCCAGAACTATTCTCAGAACCAGGGTTCAGGATGCTAAAGGACAGGAAGGATGGAGGCCAGCGTCCTGACACCAGGCATAGCCATGCAAGCCAGAACAGGGGAGAAGGAGACTGAGTCAGTTATGAAGAGCAAGGGAACCTGAATATCTCCCCAGGACACAAGAGATCCAGCCAGCCCAGCCAGCAGCCATGATGGAGGTTCAGCTGATAGGCCCAGGGAAGTGACGGGGCCTATGGAGTCTGAGGAAAGCAGGTGGAACAGCCCTAGGAGAGAGAGAAAGCTGATAGGAGACAAGGCCATTGTGTACAGTCTAGAAAGATGGGGCCATGTGATTAGTGGGACCCAAAAGGCAAAGTGGGTGTCTGTCACACCCTGCCAGACTGTTTCCAGAAGACTCATGAACATGTCTGCTGTCAAAGCCCCTTGTCCTTTGGTAACTGAGACTTCTGGTTCCAGCACCTGGCACGGTGCATTTCTGACAGTTTGGGTATGTCATACAACCACTGAGAATCGAATAAAAAGTAAAACCAGTAGCAGGTTACTTTCCTCTGCATGTGTTTCTTTTCCTTAAGCCAAGTCTCACTGATACCCACAGTTACTACCCCGGATGGAAAATATATCATACATCAAAACTAATCAAGAATTTTCCTACAACACTCAGCTGGAAGATTCTGATTTATTGAAAATCTCATGCAAAGGCAGGTAAAGTGGTTGTGCCAATTAGCAACACGGTGAGTTTAAAATCTGTGGTCACCAACTTGGAAGCTCAAAAGCGTTCTAGCTCTGTGATGGATTTCTGTTGAATTTACACTTCTTTCAGACCACTTATGAGTATGTAGCCCATCCCACCCACTTCGTTCTACCCACATTGCCTTCCTTCCTTCCCACATGAGTGGTATCAGGGCTCAGGTGACCTTATATAATAAAATCCTGGTGTCAAGGAAGAGCAGCAATTTGATCTGTGGCTATTCTGTGTCTTGACAGTGTCCATAGAAGAGTGTGTGGTCCCATGTTTGCCTTCTGCAGCAATGGCAGACATGCTCAGAGCTGCTCACACTTCAATGCTCTCAGCTTCTGCTGCGCCATCCTGACCCACATGCTCAGTAAGAGTCATTCTCCATCAGCAGCTATGTCTCTCTGGGGTGGGGAATGCTGTTGGTGAACTTTCACATGCCCCTCTGTGCCAATCTGAGGTCTTGAAGGCTGAATTGGGGAAAGGTGTGATGTCACCCATCTCTGCCTAGACTTGTCTGTTCAGTGATGGTTGCCCCACATTAATGAGGGACCCCTCCACATCTCTGCAGGCTTTGTTCCCCTCTCTACTGGGACTTCTCCTTGTTCAGGCCTGGATTCCTTTTCCAAGTGCCCTCCAACCTCCTGCTGGGAGCACTCCTGCCCCCTTTCGATAAAGGGGAATGAATAACCCTTGCCCCCTCTATGTGGTTACACTGTAACCTTTATGCTAAATCTTCTGGACTTTGCTCCTAATATTGAAGGCCAAGATTTGGCATTAAAAAAACAACAACACTAAAACACGAATAAATGAATTAAATGTTTCCTTCTCCTCAAAATCTCTTGCAGTCTAACACCAGAGCTCTTAAGACCACTGGGGAGTACAAAGCCACGAATGTAAATCTGTGTCCTTTGGTCTTGAGGTCATGAGCCTCAGTGTCCAAGTAATGATAGAAGAATTATAGGGGGTTGGGGGGGAGGACAAAACTGTATCAGGGTCTGAGGGTGGATGCTCATGTTTAACAAGGATGAGGAATGCGGTCCAGGAAGATGTGGGTTTTATTCTACTGGGCAGGGGCTGGTGAAACACTGGAAGATATGGGCCAGAGACCAATGATGGAAGCTGCTATCATTGATATCTCATCCATCCTCCACCTCATTGCCCCCACCCTCCAGGAGGGAAATAAAAGAGACACAGAGAGTCCCCTAGGAAGGCTGGCTGCCACTTCCTCTGTCAGCTCAGAAATACAACCCTGCCTTGGGGACAGACACAGTGGGACCACCCTTTAGCCCATCTCTCTAATTGAGGCCTTGAGATTTACCCCCACTGCAGCAGCAGCAAGGAGATCAAACCAAATCTTCATATCCTGTCTCTAAATTCAGGCTCCCAGTAGGAGCAATCTTTGAGGGAGGGACTCTTCTCAGCCTCACCCACTGCTCATCCCTTTGCAAGCTACTTCCAAAATACTGAGCTACTATATAGTTCAAAATAACAAGAAAGTTATAAAGAAACAGAGAGGTAAGTGGACAGTCCATCTGAAATTCTGAAACCACCAGAGCACTCTGCTGATCAGGACTAATGCCATCTGAACACCCAGGGAGAGATTGCACTTGATAAAGTGGCTTAGCGTTACATATCCCGGAGCCCACAGCAATCACCAAGAGGGGCTCACCCAGACCTCTGTGACCTGCAATGACACTTTCTTAAATTAAAAGATGACCCCAATGTAAAGAGCCACTGGCAGTCATGTAGAACTTGAGTCTGGTTCCTTTAGAATCTCTTTCCCTTTGGATTATAACCCAGATATAGAAATATAGAAACTCACAGTGAAACTTTGGGAAATGCAACATCAGCACTTTCACACCCATATCAGTATATGGGCTTTTTCTTGGGAGTTTACAGAATCCATCATGTGACCTGAGCATCCCATAACCCTTGAAAAGACTACCAGGTGCGACGCATTTCTCTCCCCTCCCACAGACCCTCAGCTAAACATCTCTGTGAGCCCAATAAATGACAGAGTTTGCCATGGTGAAGTCATAGCTATCAACTTCATTACTTTTTTATATTTATGACCTCGTGATTTATTCCTCCTATATACATGGAAAGAATAAAGCCATTTCAATATCACTATAAAATCTTTTGCTGGCATAGAGGGGCTTTAATCTAGGCACTTCCATCTGTTCTTTCTCCCAAGATGCTAACAAAATAATTTTCTGCTAAAGAAATAACTTCAGAGGAAATTAAAGCCCTGGTTAAATTCAAAAGCCTTTTTAATTATTTTGTGTTTTTGCCAGAAAGATCTCAAAGTTGTATTTAGTTGGTTTCAGGGATTACAAGCAGTTCTTCATTCTAACAAGCTAAAAGAGGGGCAAAGGCCTGCTGAGGACCTGAGTGTCTCCATTTTCTGCCTTGCACAGGAGCTCATTCCAAACCAGAGTCTCTAAGTCCTCCCAAAGAGAGGGCTGTGGCCTGGCAGCTCTGGAAACAGAGCTTTAGGAAGCTTTAGGGAGCTCTGGAAGAAAGCTGATTGAAGAGAAAGAAGACCCATGGAAGCACAGAAAACTTAACCCCTCACCTCTGCAGCTCTCCACCCTTAGACAGAGAAGACATTCTGAGCAAGGGTTTAATGCAAAGGGTGTCTATTTCTTTAAAAAATAAAATATAGCTTTATTGAGATTTAACTCGAATACAATAAACTGCACTTATTTTAAGGTTATAATTTGATAAGTTAGAATATGTACACACGTAATCAAAATAATGAATATATCCAGCACCCCATAAGTTTCTTTTTATTGAATTTATTGAGGTGGCATTGGTTAACAAAATCATACAGGTTTCAAGTGTATAACTCAACAAAGCATCATCTGCACACTGCATCATGTGCCCATCACCCACAGTAAAGTCTCTTTTTTTCTGTTCCCATTAATTCCCACTTCTACCTAACCTCACCCCCCTTTTCCTCTGGCTATCACCATACAGTTGTCTGTGTCTATGTGAATATATATATAAAATCTTAAAGGTGCCTTCACATATCACCCTCAGTTCTTCAGCCAAAAACTCATAATCACCCAGATGCAGGAGAAGGAAGGTAGGGAGGCAGGTCTTGATAACTGTACCTCAGTGGAAATTGCATGGCCATTTCTTTTTTTTTTTTTTTTTTTTTTTTTTCTGGCACCAGAGTTTAGGACTTTTAATTTGTCCCAAAGTTGCTGAAGCAAAATCATGATAAAACATTCTGCTTTCCTTTATACCCCCAACATACACAGAAAAAACTATTTGTAGGAAAAAAATGGTTTTGTACATGGGAAGAAACAATATAAATCCAAAAACTTACAAGATAAGGGTTAGCTCTATCACTCATCTCTTTAAAAAGTTTATATGAATATCCAGTCAAAACCAACAGGGTATCTCCCTTGAAATGTTATCTATACGATTTCCAAGTAGACCACAGGACTGTATATACTGTCTTGGAATGTCCTTAGAAGGCTCTATCGTCGATCAAGTAACAGAGTAAAAACCCCAGAGTCCTTTCTTTCAAATGGAAGAGGGAAAGACAGGAACAGAAGAAACTATTCAAACTTCGTCTTCTTTCCTTGTGGCTTGTGGTCGCCTCCACCCCCTCTGCCTCCTCGGAAGCCTCCTCGACCTCCAAACCCTCCCCGGCCACGGCCTCCAAATCCTCCTCGGCCTCCTCGGCCTCCAAAGCCACCTCTGCCTCCGCCGCAACCCGCGAAGCCACCTTCACCCTTAGGCTTAGCCCAGTCCAAAGTAACTTTGTTCCCATCAATTTCACCATCTTCCATGGCTTCCTTGGCAGCTTTGGCATCTTCCTCACTGTTGAAGTCTACAAAACCAAACCCTTTGGAAGATCCAGTCTCCCGGTCTGTGACTATCCTGGCCCGAACAGAACCATCAAATGACTCCTTTAGCGTTTCTTCTGTAGTCTCCTCAGAAAGACCTTTGACAAACAGAGTTTTGGATGGCTGGCTTCTCGCATTAGGTGATCCCCTGGGTCCTTGCAATTCCAGCCTGATTGCTCTGCCCTCAATTTCTCTCTTATTACAGGAACTTAAAGCTTCTTTAGCATCTTCAAATGAAGCAAATTCTATAAATGCATACCCTTTAGATTTGCCATTTTGGTTCTGGGCCACTTTGATGGAGGTTGCCTTCTCAAATACTTCCTGAAGAGTTTCTTCTGTTGCACTGTAGGAAAGGTTGCTTAAAACCAGAGTTTTTGATTCACCACTCCACGTGCTATTCTTTCCACCTCTATAGTCTTGATTTTGACCTTTCTCTCCAGTATAGTACAGGGAAATGGATCGCCCATCTATTTCTGTTCCCTGCTTTTCTTCGAAGGTTTTCTCTGCATCAGCTTCTGTCTTAAATTCAATATAAGCAATCCCTTTACTCTTTCCATCTTTGCTGACTAATCTAATCTCCATGGCATCTTCAAATACTTCTTTTAATTCATCCTGAGTAACTTTGTAAGGCAGATTTTTAGCCAAAAGTGTTCTCGCATCTCGATCTTTTTTACTGTCTTTTCCCTTTGGCTTTTCTAGTTTAATTTCATTACCAGACTTTTAAACCAGTGAGTTCCAAGGCTTTTTCCAGGTCTTCGGCAGATTCAAAATCCACGTAGCCAAACTTCCTAGACATACCAATTCTGATATCCACAACAGCAAGATCGTTTTTAGCAAAAACATCACTGATACCAGTTTTTAATTCAGCAGCAGATTTGCTGAAGTTCAGGTTCCCAACAAAGAGATTGAAAGCTGTTGTTGGCTCTGTGGCTTCCACTTTCTGCTTCTTGGCTTCAGGAGCAGCTTTCTGTTTGGCCATTTCCTTCTTTCGTTTTCCAGGTGCTACTTCTTTGACAGGCTCTTCCTCCTCTTCATCCTCCTCCTCCTCCTCCTCATCATCATCCTCTTCATCTTCATCCTCCTCCTCGTCGTCATCGTCCTCTTCATCCTCGTCCTCAGCTGTGCTCTTGGCCTTCACAGGAGCAGCTTTTGCAGCTTTCTTTCCTTTGACTGGTACAACCACCTCCATAGGTTCTTCTTCAGAGTCATCTTCCTCATCTTCCTCGTCATCCTCATCTTCCTCGTCATCTTCATCCTCATCTTCCTCATCATCCTCATCCTCAGAGGCAGGAGCGACAGCAGCAGCTTTCTTCACTGCGGGCTCAAATTCATCCTCCTCTTCATCCTCATCCTCCTCATCTTCTTCTTCACTATCGTCATCATCTTCCTCATCACTGTCTTCCTTTTTGGCATTTTTGCCATTCTTTGCTCCCTTGGCTGGGGTGGCTGCTCCCTTCTTACCAGGAGTTGCTACCAATGCCTTGCCTGGTGTGCCTCCCTTCTTGCCAGGTGCGGCTACTGCTTTGGCTGGCGTAACTGCTGCCTTCTTGCCAGGGATGACAACTGCTTTCTTGGCTGGTGTAGGAACCACAATCTTTTTTGCTGGGGAAACCGTCACTTTCTTTGCTGGAGTTGTGGTAGCCTTCTTGCCTTTTTTCTGAGGAATGATAACCTCTTCCTCGCTGCTTTCATCATCTTCATCTTCTGACATTTCCTCATCTTCACTATCTTCTTCTACCTCCTTTGGAGGAGGAGCCATTTTCTTAGGGTCACCTTGATTTTTACCAGCCTTCGCGAGCTTCACCATGGTTGCGGCTTATGGCGCCGAGTGTGTGGTGGGTGAGTGGCGCAGATGAGCCCAAAGGAACCTAACGACGTCGATGGCGGCCGCTGGCACTGAAGATCCGGAGCGCGTACGTTGCACTGCCAGCTAGAGCTCGAGACTGCATGGCCATTTCTGACACCAATAGTGTGTGTGTGTGTGTCTTGATTCAGGTTGTTCCCATTTCTCATTTTCCTTAAAGACTCTTGCAGTTTCTTTTCTACCTAATGCATAATCTGCATTTGCTTTTGTTCAAGAATATCTTAGTTTCACTTTACCCCTAAATGTTATTTATTACCTAAGCAATTGATATGTTTTCTGGTCAGTTGGTACTAGGTATGAGATGGGTGCTAAGCAATGTCATCGGGGCTGAAATGCCTGGTTGTACCAGAAATACACAGGACTTGGAGGAAGAGAATCACATATGCCAAGACACAAAAGCCTACATCTTATGGTCAAGAGGGAAGGTCCCAGGAATAAGCTGGTCTTCCTCTTCTCTCCCTGTGTGTCCTGAGTCTGGGGTCAATAGATGTAGGCTGTTACAGCATTGGCAAGAAACAGAAATGGGGAGGAGATGGTGCCATGTAGCAGCGATGGAAGCAGGGGATGTTTCTTTTTGAGCCAAACCAGAGATGACAACTTTCTCAGCTCCTATGGAGTCCCAATAGATAAAAATTACATTTTCTAAATCTAGCATGTATCTTCCTTCCCAGAACTCATGGGACCACCTGTGACAGATGGTAGCATTGATCTAGGATGGAATTCATCGGGGGTGGGTAGAGGCAGTACAAAGATAGGTCTATGAAAAGTTGAGAGCACTGATGGGAGATGGGTTTGGAAGATTAACATACAACTGCCACTTCATTCATACAAGAAACAAAAATGCACTTTAGGTGATGGGGATAGTCTATGTTGGCCTGCCCCACGCCATGCTGGAGGATTACAAGGTGACTTAATTTCTTTGAAACAATTCCACAGTAATTTGCACTCCTCTTACTTCACTGCACAGAAAGACAACCTAGGCAAGCACACACATCTGTCTCTTCAATGTTGAGGTGGCTCACACCTTGGGGAAAACAGCACACGTGGAGAAACACCTCACCCTGCTTATTGATATCTGCTGGTTTCCAAGTTCTCTGCCCTCAGAAGAGGTCAATTCCAGTTGACTCATGTGCATGCCTTTGCTGACGAAGCTGTTTTATTAATTAATATGTCTTGAAGTGTCACAAGTGGGAGAAAGAACATTACACCATCATGCACTTTATTAAAATAAGCCCTCTGCAGAAGAAAATGTCACATTATTGGCATGAACACTTACTTATAGTTTCTAATAGTATTTCTTCAGTGTCCAAAAGTTCCTTCTCTTTTCTACCTCCCCCCCCCCACCTTTTTTTTTTAGCACAACAAAGTGTTTTACAAGTTTTCTGTTGCTTAGGGGAAAAAACATGGCCCATTTACCAGGTTGATTTCTGCCCAGGCTGTGCAATTTCTTTTTGTTTATGAACAATTTTTGTCCACAGGAATGGCAGCAAATATTGGTTACAGTGTAATCAGATAGATAGAGCCAGAGGTAGAAAAATAAATCCTTTGAATTATCATCACAGCTTCCTCATAGACGTTGTAATTTGGAGCAATTTGTGAGCCTGTGATGGCTAAAGGTCAAACTAATCTGGAGTAAAGAAAAAGAAGTAGAAAATTTAGAAACTGCATTTCTCCATTATTGTTGCCTCCCCAATCTAATTATAGGAATAAATGTCTCCTCCCCAAGTACATAGAGTCCTTCCTTGTTAAATGAATTTTGACTGATATTTCTGTGTGTGATGTATTAGTCAAATCAGGCAGCCATAACAAATACCACAGGCTGGGTGATTTAAAGAATAGACATTTATTTTTCACAAATCCAGAGGCTGGAAAGTCAAAGATCAAGAGCCAGCAAGGTAGTGTGATGAGAGCCCTCTTCTTGGCTTGCAGAGTCACCTTCCTGTGTCCACACATGGCCTTTCCATAATGTAGGCCTGTGGAAAGAGACAGAGCGCTTTCTCTCCCTCTTCTCCTAAGGCCACTAATTCTACTAGATTAGGACCCCACCCTTATAACTTTATTTAAACTTAATTACCTCCTGAAAGCCCTGTCTCCAAGGATATTGACATGGTGAGTTGGGGCTTCAGCATATACATTTAGCAAGTGGGACATAATT
This sequence comes from Noctilio leporinus, assembly GCA_004026585.1. Lineage (NCBI taxonomy): Eukaryota > Metazoa > Chordata > Mammalia > Chiroptera > Noctilionidae > Noctilio > Noctilio leporinus. The sequence continues at coordinate 27,900 of PVIW01003757.1, forward strand.
CAGTTCATAGCATATGGACATTCTATAAAGTAATACCCAGAGCTTTGAGGTCAGTAACTTTAAAAAATATATAGGTAGATATGGATATGGATATATAAATATTGTATATATTATGTATTCAAATGATATAGATATAAATGATATATCTATAGATATAGGTGCTATCACTATATAGATACAGATTATAAATACAGAGAATATATGTAAATATAAAGGATATAGAAAGAGCTGTTATAGATTAGATATAGAGAGTTTGTTGTGCAGGCAAACAAAAGAAGGCATTAGCCTTCTCAGTAACTCTCAGAGAATCAATGGGATTTCAAGAAGCAGGATTGAGGTCAGAGGAGGTGAGCATCCTGGTGCTGGCCAAGGCACCCAGGTGGATGAGGAAGTGTAGAGTCACCATGAGAGAAGTCCCAACATCAGGTGGGGGGGAGCATGAGTGCTCCTGACTTCTAAAGTAAGGATTTGGGGAAGAACTATTTTAATTTAGGAAACTATCACAGTTCTGGGGTAGGGCCACATGTGGAGAAGCTAGGAGAATGGACTGGAAGGGAGCACCTCAGACCTGCTCTGACACCCAGGGAGAGGGAGGAGGTGGGAAAAGGCAAGGGTGCCATGGGTGAACATTTTCACTGATATATTTTTGTTTGAGCTCATAACTTTTCCATTTCATACCAGGGTCGTACCTGATTCCGAATGAAAACATGTTTTTCATGCCTTGAACCCTGCTGATGTGTTATCAAATTTTTCTGAAACTGGCCGGGTGAGGCTAGACAGGAAACAAAAACATAACTTAGGTGTCTGAAGTTTTTCTTTGTAGTAACCATCAAAGGTAATTAAATATTTAGTTATGGCCAATCCATGACATGGGTTCTTAGGCCAAATAAGTTAATTATTATGACTCTACACAAAATAAATATCATTTTCTGTACTAATGAAAATGGTTGGGTGGGCAGGGAATTTTAAAGGCAAAGTGTAGCTACTATAATTTACTAGTGCTTTTCCATGAAAAGTGAAAGAGTAAAGAGTTTTTAATTCCATAATCACAATGTTTATAAAAGCCATACTATAATCTTAAATATAGTAGAGTGTTCATAGGTATGAGCAGAGTAGGAACTACAGGCCAGGTGCCGAGGGTCACCAGGCAGAGAGCCCTGGGTGCCTAGCAATGGGCAAAACTACAAGCCATTGCACTATCACTGTGTTAAGCATTAACCCCTGGAGATACACTAGGCCTCAGCTGTGTTTCAGCTCGAGGCCCAGAGAAGCAGCAAAATCAGGTGGAGTGACGCCATAGCTGACATCAAGACCAGCCGCATTGACTAATGAGCCTCTGTCCTGGTGCCAAACAATCAGACCAATCAGTGGAGACCGTGATCCTGAAATGGCACACACACCTGAAAGCTGATAGCTGTTTTATTGAGACCCACCCCTGAGGGCTCCAAGTAAAAAAAAGCCTTTAAGACTAGGAGCCTGCAAGTACTCTCTCTCTCACTTTTTCTGGAGCAAGCCCACTCCCTCTTTTGTCTCTCAAGGTGCATCTCACTCTCTCTCTCTCTCTCTCTCTCTCTCTCTCTCTCTCTCTCTCTCTCTCTCTCCCTCCCTCCCTCCTTCCCTCCTTCCCTTCCTCCTTCCCCCCACCTCCTAAGTTCCAAGGACCCTTCTTTTACCTCTGTATCTCATTTCTTGGGCCCATTCCTTCAATGGCTTGCTTTTTCTACCTCTGTAACTTTCTGAATAAACTTTTTCTTATAGTTTGGGTCTTGACTCAGAATTCTTTCTTAGCCAGAACACAAATACCAAGTTTGCTGAGCTGGGGTACTATTTTGCTGTCAACATTAAATATATCATGATTCACCACTATAGAAATGAAAATAAAAATAGAAATGCTTTCTCAGGACTTCTGGTATTTATCAAAAGCTATTATTAGATATAATTTCTACTGGAATTTTAGAAACATAAAGGCTGGTCAAGAACTAGAGCCCCTGTCCCACCCCCAATAATGGGAGCTCTATTTTTATCCTGCTGTATGCTAAGTGAATGAAATGGACCACTGCTATTGGATTTCATTTCATAAGGAACAGAGGATGGTGGGTGGAGGGAAAATTGATTTTTTGCTAAGTTGAAAACAGAACCAATTTTATAAGATAAAGCATGTTTTCATTAAAGTGTTGATAGGGCTGGTGCAAATGATTTAAAGAGAGAAACACTGAACTCTAAAAGAAAAAAACAAAGCAAAAGCACAGGGAGGCCTGGTCTTATTAATCCATTCATTCCTGGGAAAGTGGAACACCATTTAATTCCTGTCATGGATTGAAAATGCTGTAGATGTGAAAAAATCTATCAGATCACTGCAGTAACAATAATGGGGACCAGTGATGTCATCTGAGGATGCCCTTTAGAAATATCTCAGGTAATATTGAATAGAGACACCTCCCTTAGAACACAGTGAACAAGCTTGCTTTGTACAAGATACAATTCAGAATTTTAGAAAAAGATGTGTGTGAACCACTTCTTTTTTTAATTGAAAATGAAATTAGCTTTATGGAGGCATCTGACGAAGATACAAATAAATTCTCTTGAAATCAGATTACCTAATCTAATGAATGGCACAGTATCAAAGAAAAAAGTTAAATAGGTTTTTAATTATGGAAAGTAAACATCTGAGCACATTTAAGAAGTCCCAGCATACAGTCAACTTTTTTCAGATGAACTCCTGTTAGTTGGGTTCACCTGACTGACACCCAGGATCTTCATTGACCCCTTGCTCAACCTCCAGCTGAGTGAGAAGCACCTGGATTCACCTCCCAGGAGGACTGTACCTCTTCCTATAAAACCACCTTGTTCTTTTTCTCTGCAGTCCCTGTCTCACTAGCTAATGAATATGCTATCAATACTCGCAATTACTTCCAAACAGCCTTGAAAGTGAGGCCTCTAAATCATGGCATTGTTCTAGGAAAAGAAATTTGCCAATGAATAACCAACATATACATTATGTTCAATGGAGAGTATTTTTTCATTATTCATATTTACTTCCTCATTGTGACTCCCAATTTCTGAAACTGGTTCATTCCCTGAGAACAAACAACTAAAGAATCTCTCCAATACCTGAGAAATTAGAAGGCCCTTGTGGGCTCTTGTGGGCCTTCCTGTAAGACCTGCAATTAAGAGAGCAAAGGGACCAAAGTCACCCTAAAAGTAGAACCTCCCAAACCAGCGACCATGGGAGCTGAGGCAGCAAATGTGAACAGATGTGAGAAGGGACACAGTACATCAACCAAAAGGGAGGTGAGAGAGAAGACTGAGGGAAAGAGACCCAGGGAGAGCTGGTCACATCAATAAAGGTCCTAGAAGGTTGTTTGGCCTCTGTTCCCAGTGGGAAGAGAATCCCTATTGTAAAATGGGTGCTAAGCCTGGCACCATTAAACCATTGTAATTCAGCCAGCTCCAGATTCCCCTGCCTGTGGGCAGAAAGTGTACTGATCTCACCAACTTCAAATCACCCATGCACTGGGCTGGCTGGGCTAGAGTCCTTGCTGTGAATTAATGGAACCAATCTCAGTGAAGCTGACCAAGCCATCTATTTGATCCTGGGATGTTTCTTGAAAAACTGAAGACCTAGCTAGATGAAAGACCAATCAACCATGCCCCCACATGGCTGCAAGGACAAGACTGGGATTGCAACTCCTTGAGGTGTTGATCATAGTTCTGGGCTTCAGACAAGAAGATGTACTATAATAAACAGAGCCTCCACCCTCTGGATGGTAAATGGACCAAGGATCCTTCTTCTTACTGAGCTCCTTCCCACCCACTGAAACACCCCCAACCATAGCTGCAATGGAAGCCCAAGACACTAGAGATGCTATCCTGGTATGTCTTCAAAGACTTAAGAGGTGTCTCAAAGTTAAAACACCACCATCCCAATTTATCCCTGCAGGGATAGGTGCTATCAAATGACCAAATCCCAGCCTTGCAATATCCCAGTAAGAGACAGGTCTAAAATGATCATGTACATGAATCATTGCATTCTTCAGAAGGTACAGGCCTAAGAGTTTTCCTCTAGATTCTTCAGATGGTTTAGTATTTGAGATTGGTATAGAGATCTGGGGTCATAGAAAAATGGGGAAAATGATATTCTTATTTAATAAAACATACCATGTGTTGATCAAAATATGGAGAAATAGATAAGCAGAGAGGAGTATAAATTTTTGCAAGCTACATAAGGACAGCTTAGTAATATCTTATAAACTGTTAAAATCATGCACCTTTTGACCAAGTCATCCTATCTTTAAGATAGCATTGTTTATAATGAGAAAAATACATATTGAAAACCACCAAAATACATAATAAGTAAGTTTTTGCACATCCATACAATGAAATACCACACAGCTTTTGAAAGGGGTCAGAATGATTCTATGTACTAGTATGAAACTTATTTCAGGGCTATCAGTGACCAAGTGCCAGTAGCATGAACAGCATATTATACGTGTGCTTGTACAAGTGGACAATGATCTGGGTTGAGGCACTATCTAAAGAGGTTATTCCTGAGGGGTGGCCTTGCAGGACACCCTGTGACTGTGGGCATGTGCAGAGCATCAGCATAGTTCCACTTCATCTGGGTGCAGCAAGGATCATCTAAACGAATGTACACAGAGCATGTAAAACAATGCCTGGCACATAGTTACTGTTAGAAAATATTTTACTATGAGTTTGAACTGCTTTTACAATAAGAAACAAATTGCTACTAGCATCAACCACAGTTGAACAATCTTACTTTGGCCTTACATTGTGCATCGGACCTCTTGCACAATGTGTCTCTGCCTAGAAACTGGAGCTGCCTACCCCATCCCCATGCCCCACCCCCACTTTAGCTTGAGACTTGTTCAATCTGGAAGCCATAGACACTGCCGCTGAGATGAGAATAGATCAGAATAGCCCTCTTTTTCCCTCTTGTTCCTCTGCTTCCTTGCAACAACCTGTTTCATCACTTATGGTCCAGAGGGATTGTCCTGCATCACTGCAGGCTGGTGGAAGGGAGGCAGCTGCAGCAGTAGCGGTGGACTCAGCAGCCTCTCTCAGCTCTGCATCTGTTGGAGTCTCCACGTGAGGGCTTTTACAATCACAATTACCTTGGTGTTCTTTAAAAAAATACTGAGACTCCAGTTAGGAATAAAAAATTTTAACCAGCAAAATGGTGATGTGAGCATTGGTTATTTACATCAAATCCTGAAATTCAAGAACCATGCTGTCCCTCTAAGGAAGACAGGAAATTTGGGGAGCAGTCTCCAAAAGAAAGTGCCCTTTTACTTGATGTGTGAATCACAACCCCAGACATGGGTTTAAGCTAAAAACTCCAAACCAAAATAACTGCAGACTCAGGGGCATTGGGGAAGGTTTAAGGGTAATTTCAGACTTTCAAGATGGTATCCAAACTGGCAAGCATAAGAGCCATGTTTGCTTTTATCAAAATCATACCACTAAGCTGGACAGGCTATTTCTCTGACTCTGGGAAATAGAGACCAAGTAAGCACCTGTACATTCCTTTCCATGCTGGCCCTTACACAGCTCTAAGTCCAGTTCTTATTCAACAAGACTGTAGACACTATAGCCCATACCTCTTTAGTTTTGTTTTCCCACTAATCTGGGCCTTGGGGTCTAATTTGCATTTTGCCTGTCTATTGTATATCTTTTGTTTCTATTTCACTATTTTAAAAATATCCATATTTCAGTATGGAGGGTCCTCTAAAAATAAAAATGTAAATATTTTGTGACCCAGCAATTCCACTTATGGGTATATGCATATATCCAAAACAACCGAAACTAGTCATTTAAAAGAATAGATACACCTCTATGTTTATTGCAGCATTATTCACAATAGCTAAAATGTGGAAACTACCCAAGTGGCTATCAATACACTAATGGATAAAAAAGCTATATATATATATATAATGAAAAATTACTCAGCCATAGAAAAGAATGAAATCTTACCATTTGCAACAACATGGGTGGACCTACAGGGTATTATGTTAAGTAAAATAAATCAGTCAGAGAAATACAAATAATATATGATTTTTATATGCAGAATCTAATGAACAAAAACAAACAAACAAAAATGGAACAGACTCATAGACACAGAAAACAGACTGAGGGTTGCTAGAGTGGAAGGGGTTGAGGAACTGGGTGAAAAGGTAAAGGGATTAAGAAAGACAAATTGGTAGTTAACAAAATAGTTATGGGATGCAAAGAGCAGCATAGAAAATACAATCAATAATATTGTAATAATTGCATATGGTGCCAGATGGATATGGGAAATATCAGGGGGATCATTTCATAAAGTATTTGCTTATCTAACCACTATGGTATACACCTGAAACTAACACAAAATAATATTTAATGTAAACTGTAATTTAAAAGTAAAATAAAATAAATTTTTAAAGTTGGCCATGTTTTCTGAAAACTATTTCAAACCTTCTTTGAGTCATGCATTCCAACATACTGCCTAAATATTGTCTCCTCCCACCACATCTTCATGGGCCTGTCTCTACTCCTCAGCCCTCACAGGTGCCCTGGCTCTGCAGACTCATCTACTCTGGGAACCACAGCCAAGGCAACAGCTAGAGAGGTGCCAATCCCAAATAGGAAGCAGGAGAAGTACCTGGAAAAGGGGCAAGTGCTGAGCAAGAAGCATTGTTCCCTCTCAGACCTCTCTCCCATATATAATGCCACAACATGGTGAAATGAGTTGAGCAGGACTGATGAATGCCTAAGGCTCCACCCCTTATAATGTAACAAGTGTGACAGCTCTACCTAAGGACACAGATGCAAACATAGGAGCCTGTCAAGTTGAGGGTACAGAGAAGTGTGACCCAAAAGAGATCAAGGTTCCAGTGGGAGAACTAAGTGATGAGGAGATAGCCAACCTAACAGATGCAGAGTTCAAAATACTGGTGGTAAAGATATTCACAGACTTGATAGATATACTTGAGTACGGAAAACACAGAAGGGAAGAAGTTAAGGCTATGTTGAGTGAAACAAAGAAAATATCACATGAAACCAATAGTGAAGGGAAGAAAACCAGGGTTAAAATCAATGATTTGGAACACAAAGAAGAAATAAACAGTTAACCAATATAGAATGAAGAAATAGGAATTGAAAAAAAATGAGGAGAGGCTTAAGGACCTCTGGGACAACTTTAAATGTGCCAACATCCAATCATAGAGGTGCAAGAAGAAGAGGAAGAGCAAGAAGTTAAAAACTTATGTTAAAAAATATTGAAGGAACACTTCCCTAAGATGAAGGAAATAGAAATACAAGTACAGAAAGCACAAAGATTTCCAAACAAGCTAGACCCAAAGAGGAACACACCAAGACATATCATAATTAGAATGCCGAAAGTTAAAGATAAATAGAGAGATAAACAACAAGAGAAAAGAAAAGAGTTACTTATAAAGGGGTTCCTATAAGACTAACAGCTGATTTCTCAAAAGAAACTTTGCAGGCAAGAAGGATCTGGCAAGAAATATTCAAAGGCATGAAAAACAAGGACCTACAACCAAGACCACTCTATCAAGCAAAGTTATCATTCAGAATGAAAGGGCAGATAAAGTGCTTCCCAGACAAAGTAAAGCTAAAGGAAGTCATCATTGCCAAGCCCTTATTATATGAAATGTTAAAGGGACTTGTTTAAGAAAAAAGGATCAAAACTATGAACATTAAAATAATAAGAAATTCACAACTACCAACAACAAAATCTAAAAAAAAAAAAAAATAGTAATAGAAGCAAACATCCTGAATAGAAACAGAATCATAGGTATGGGAGTCATTTGGAAGTTATTTGATGGGAGGGGGAAGGGGGAGAAATGGGGAAATGAAGCAGGGATTAAGAAGCATAATTCATAGATACAAAATAGACAGAAGAAAGTTAAGAATAATGTAGGAAATGGAGAAGCCAATGAACTTATAAGCACAACCCACAGATATGAAGTAAGGGGGATACTAGGTGGAGGTAGGCAAAGGGAAAATGAAATTGGGACAACTGTAATAGCATAATCAATAAAATACACTTAAAATTAATAACATCAAAAAAAGAAAGAAAAGAATAACAATAATAACAGGCACTCTAAACTTAAAAGCACTTCACATAGCTTTCCGAGTGCTTTTGAATGCATTAGCTGCTTCCTTCCTTGCCTTCAATGACCCTACAAATGCACAGGTAATCACTACTGTGGCCGCATCTTTAAAAGTTCCTGAAATTTTAAATCAACATTCAAAGTTTCAGGAGAAAGGAAACTTTTTTTATCAGCACAAAGAAGTAGATTAATATAATCTTCTCAGTAGATCATTCCAGGAAGGGTAGGTACCACCTTTCAGCAGGGATCCCTGAGCTTCCTCCTGTTGTCCACGCCTGCCATAGGTGCTCAGTAAACAAACTGGTAATGATCAATAATGTGAGACTTTATAGGCTCAGGATTGCCAGGAAGAGAGTAACCCTCCAAGGCTGTGTCATAATGTCATTTATTTTCCTTCTCACTGGAATTGTAATTGGTCTGAGCATCAGCTAATGATTCTTTCTTATCCATTTGATCAAAACACAAAGTCACTGAGCCAGGAGCAAATTGGATTTTTTACCTTGGCCCTTAATGCACTGCAGGAATTAAATCCCTGACTTCCAACCTCTGGTAGTGAAGATGCAACAAGAACAGTATGGAAGCCAGAAAGTCTCATTTGCCTCCCATCTGATTTCCTTTCCCTGACACCCCTGCATCAGTGGAATGGGGCACCTAGGCTGGTGAAGCTGAAGAGTGAATGCCAAGTCCAATATAACTTCATTTTTTAGAGCAGCTACAGTTTTTATTACTTGAATGAAATTATATCCCACATACTAATTTAACAGTTATTCAAGCTTAAACAAAGTCCTTTCTTGGAAAAGGATGCATTTTCTATCCCACTGGTCAGTGAAAGATTTCCACCTATTGTACAACCCAAGGTAGAAAGAGTCGTCAAGACTAAACTACAAGGAAATAAGAAAAAGCCACTGCAATTTAGGTTCTGATTAAACTTTACAGAGTTTGATTGTCACAAAATTAGGTCATAAAGATTAAACATAAAGGTGAGCATTCAAATACTTTTTATTTAAATATATAAAGAAAGTGGCTCCTCACTGCCCTCGCTTAGGCCTTTGTAATATTCCCCTCTTGTCCTGCATTGCATTGCCTAAGGTACCAAGATCACCAACCCTGAGCAAAGACTACCTTGCCAGAGCTCACTGCTAGTACTGCTTATGGGAGTGGTTTAGAGTAATTGCTCCCAGGTGGGCAGAAAAACCCAGGGCCCACCTTTCACTCCCTTTTTTATTTTCAAAGAGGGAAATTAAAAAAAAAATTAACAGGTAACAGAGTTATTGAGAAACAAACTATTGCAGTAAACTACTTCTTTAACACATATTTTTAAAGTCTTATTTTCACTTTATGAAAGGATAATATGAGCCTGTCTACCTGATTATATATTTATTCATTCGATGCCATTTTTTTTCTTCTAATACCAGTCACTGGAGATATATCCAGAACAAGATAAATTTTTAAATCCTATGCACTCAAAGAGCTTTACATTGTATTATAAAACTATGCACTATAGCCTTAAAAATAACCCAGTAGTTTACACTTATATAGTAAATAGATTCTTGGGACAAATTACACACAACATCCTCCCAGTCCCTGAAACTTCAGTACCATGGAGGTGGACAGCTCCACACACACAGTTGCAAGTGCTTCCACGCCAAGCAGGGAGGGCTAATTGTCTTTTTGTATCCCAAGGTTGCACAAGGCTGCTGAGCTACATATACGTAGACATCATCTGGAAGTGAGAAAATTGGTGCAGCAGGACAACTCATGGGAGATGGGAATCCATGGATAAATGTCTTAGCATCACTGTCCTCCAGTGAAACAACTCTGAAGCATGCTTTCTCAGGTCTCAAGTGGATTAATGTCTAGCCTTTCTTAATAGTAACCCACAAAGTAAGGGGACCCTTATTGATGTTTCCATTTTTCCTGACTTCATTCCCAATTCTCACTTTTATTTCCCTAAGATGGTCCCCTTTATTACTCAGGGTTCTTCAGAGAAACCAAACCAATAAGATATATAGACCTAGCCCTGGCTGGTGGCACAGTGGATAAGGTGCCGGCTTGCAAACCCAACAGTTGCTGGTTCAATTCCCCAGCCAGGGCACATAACCAGGTTGCAATCCAGGTCTCCAGCCAAGGTCTGTAGCTGGAGGCAGGTAAAGGCAACCATACAATGATGTCTCTCTCCCTCTCTGCCTCTCTCCCTTCCCCTCTCTCTGAAAATAATAAATAAAATCTTTAAAAAAAAGATTAAAAAAAGATATATAGACTTAGATACAGTTATAAGTAAGTATATAAACATAAAAGTAGATATAGGTATAAACATTTCTTTATAAAAGGATAATATGGGATAGAGATAGAAATTGATAGATGGCTGATGGATATTGATTTATTATAAAGAATTGGCTCATGCAATTATGAATGATAATAAATGTAAATTTATGCTTTAACTGGCAAAATTTTAAATGAACCTTTAGGAGATTTTCATTTCAATTCATATCGTAATACATGATTTTGAAGTTCATTATTCAGGTAATGACAATAAAGTCAAGTGATGTGATGTGTGCATATTTCTGGCACTTTTATGCTGATTGGATATATTTCATTGGTTAGATTTTAAGTTTGGTCAAGAAAATGGTAAAAAAATCAACCACAACTTAAATGCTAATACTACACACTGAAAAATTAACAAGAAATAAGGGGGGGTGCAGAATATAGTAGAAAGAACAAAGCTAATTTGATGGCAGTTCACCACTAAAGTCAAGATAAGCAGCCAGTGAAAATATTGAGCAACTCAAGAGATGTGAAAGAATGTGGCATCTGCAGTAGGACTGTGGCTGTGGCACCTGGTTTTGTGAGGCAGCCACACTTTCAAGAGAACCTGAATTAATCCTCAACGAACTAAGTCAAATATTCAGTGTTCAGCCCAAGTCTGCTTTTTGACTCATGTTTAATCTCTGGAAAGAAAGTAGTCAAATTCCTGTACCCATGTCATTGCTAACTGCCTAAATTTGTGAATGTTCAACAGTCACATGATTCATGAGCTACCATCACATCCAATCAGCATAAAAGTGCCAGAAATATGCATAAATCATGTCACTTGAATTTATTGTCCTTATCTGAATAATGAATTTCAAAATCATGTATTATGATATAAAGTGATGTAAACATCTCCTAAAGTTTTGTATGTTAAAATTTTGCCAGTTAAAGCATAAATTTAAATTTATTATAACAAAATACAATGCTGGCAAAATCACCTTCAGTAGCAGGGCCACTAAACCACCCTTTCTGCAGTGGCCCTAGTCAGTAGCAAGCCTTGCTGGTCATGCTTCTGCTCTACCATCATCAATGAAAAGGGAGCAAGTATTTTACACCCAAATGTTCACATTAAGATGATCACAGAGGCATCCTATCAAACTTAAAATCTAACCAACTAAATATAATGATCATATTTTAACAAAGTTCAAGTTTATTCTCTTTTCATTGCTGTTCTATTACAGTTGTCCCCACATTGCTCTCCACTTCCCCACCCTTCCCCTGCTTCCACAGCCAACCCCAACCTGTTGTCCCTGTCTATGGGTCACTTATACCTGTTCTTGACTACATCCTTCACCTTCTCTCCCCCTGTTTCCCCATCTCCCCTCTGCTCTGATCTCTGTCAGTCTGTTCTTTGTTTCCATGCCTCTGGCTGTATTTTGCTCTTTTGTTTGTTTTGTTCATTAGACTCGTCTTACAAGTGAGGTCATATGTTATTTGTCCTCCATTGTCTGGCTTATTTTACTTAGCATAATACTCTCCAGTTCCATCCATGCTGTCATGAAATGTAGGAGTTCCTTCTTTCTTTCTACTACATGGTAACCCATATGTAAATGTACAAAGTTTTTTGATCCACTCAAGTTTATTCTTATACCCTAGCAATTTGGCCTATGGTGGTAATACTCAGCTGATTGTTGAGTTACATGATTTGGCATATTGTCATTCAATGCATCTCTGATTTAAATGCCAAATTTGGTTGACATTTAATAACTTGGCAGGATACTAATAAGCAGTCCTTAATCACAGGTAAAAATAAAAGTCTATGAAATTACTTCCCCTTCATTTATAGCAGCAAAGATATGTCATTTATTTGGGAATAGGTACACAGCTCATGAAGGTCCATGGACGAGATGCTAAGCAGGTAACAGGACACACACCTGCTCTTTGTTGAGGGACCATTATCCATGGGTCTTTCATGTTTCTACCTGCCTTGTGAGCAAAGGTACTGACTGCCATTTGTTCTAAAAATGCCTTTTCTTCTCAAGGATGTTTGAATAGTGAATATGCATTTGTATATACTGTAGAACAATGGTTCTCAACCAGGCATGATTTTGACAATATCTGGAATCATTTTTTGTCGTAACTGGGGTAGGGGATGCTAAAAGCATTTGGTAATAAAAGCAAGAGAAGCTGCCAAACACCTCACAATATTCAAAAACAACCCCAACGGTGAAGAATTATTGATTCCGAAATGTCTCTGATGCCTAGGTTGAGAATCCCTTTATGCAAATAGCCTCTATATACCTCCAAAACAAAGGGTAGGCATGCTCACTGCCCATTTTTGAACAAATTTGGGTCCCCTAAGATCAAGCTACCTAAGGTAAAACACACATACTGTGTACACAGGCATCCATCCAGGCCTACCTGCTTTATGCCTTGAGAGTTGGGGGCAAGAAGAACTGCTCTACATTTAATGAACTCCTTTGTTTCTGAGCCAGTAGGGCTGTGTCTTCTACCAGCCTCAAGAAAACTGACAGGCTAACTCGTAAGCTTTACAGTAGGGTAAAAACTCACACCCCTCCCAGTCTTGACATCTTTCTAGAACATTGCCTTTTGCATCCAATATGTTGATGTCTGAGATCTGAGATGCTTTGATATGCTAGAAGAGTGATTATAGAACAAACAAGCTATTCACAGGGTCAACAGGAACAAGAGGAGAGCTTTGTGCCAGCATGCCTCCACCCTGCCTCACATATACCATTTGCCAGGGATGCAGAGAGTGGCAGCTCTTGGGGCCCAGGAGAAGTCCCTGGAGTAGGAATGGACCCTGTTACAGTTCAACCCAAAGCTAATAAGCAGCCAGACAAAGCTGAAGCTGTGACTGCCAGGCTTCTGGAATCCATCAAAACAATTCAATAACTCATGTCACATTACCGGTTTCAATTCATTTTTCCAACAGGCATCTGTTTCTATTTGATCTGGGCCCAGGGAATTGGACACAGCAAGCTCAGCACCCACACACCCAGCAGCAGCCACCTAGGGAGAGGTTCACACAGAAATGAGAGAGGGAGTAAGAAAGAGGAGGGAAGCAAGGCTGATCTGCTCCAGAAGCTCAGGCACTGGAACTGTCTCAGAGCCCACCAAAGCTCATCTATAATTTCCAGAACAAAGGAGCTGGAAGCCATTGCTTGGTGACCCCAAAGTCAAGGTCTTCACCTCTAATTCCCAAATGAGCCACCACTGATGGAGCACCCTAAAAAGCAGTCAAAGTATTGTTTCTCCTCCATTTGCTCTTGCTGGCTTTCACTGCCTTGCCAGGCATCCAAGCCCTCTGCATTGGGGTTCAGGCTCAAGTGCAAGTTCCAATCTTTAAATGAAACAAAATATAAATCAAGTTCTATAGTTTATTATCTAGGCTTGTGGTGGGGGCAGGGTATGGATAATAATATGTGAATATTTCAGTGCTTTAAGAGAATACATGCTACATTCCATGCCTTGTTAAGGAAGATGGAAGGCAAGCCAAGAGTGGACAGGCACTAAGGCCCATTCTCACCTCCTCTACCAACAGATGAGTGAGTCCTTCAGCTCAGCTTCAAGATGGTGCATTACAGAGCTGGGAAATTGGTCCTGGTTATTGGGTCCTCCTCATGTGGGTGTCTCCACAAAGTGGCTTAAGCTTCCTCACAGAATGGTGGCTGGGGTCCTAGACTAAGGGTTCCAAGAGACAGAAAGTAAGAGTTACCACCTTCTTACCCTGAGCTGAGAAAGTGGATAGTTAGCCCACTGTGTTCTACCATCCAAGACATGGACTCCACCTCTCAATGGTGTAGAGTTTTAAAAACATGATTCCAAGCTTCCCAAGTGACTCATTTGTTGTGTTGTTTATTAGTTTACTTATTCTTTAAAAGCTATGTTGAATGTATTTCAAAATGCCATTCATCCCAGGCACCACACTTAATTAGGCCATGCTTAAGTATCAAAAATAGCAAAAGCAGCCCAGAGTTTTGTACCAGAAGAAAAATGCAAAGTCTCCCTAAAGCTTGTCCCTGTGGCCTGCTAGTGACCATAAAGAAAAAACCAAACCTACAGAAAACAGTTTCTTCTTTTGAGAAGTAAGGAGAGAAATTCATGTGTGGCATGGGTGATGGCAGAGGACACAGCTGTGACATGTGTCCTATGACAGCTCTTCCCTGTTTTCTACACATGACTGATTATTCACAGCCTGAACCTCCATCTGATCAGCATCAAGGCCTCTACCACCTCTACCATGGGACACATGGCTCTTTTCTCTTTTTCCATGATCTGTCCTTTCTGGGCACAAGGGAATTTCTTTTAAGCCTTCTGGCTTACTTGATCTTCTGTCTGATGTTTTATTAATAGTTCTCAGATTTCTCAGAGCTCTTACATGTAGCTCAGTCTTTTTACCACTTCTTTTAAAAAGTTGTAACACAAGCTTAAGTAAACTGAGAATTAAGTAAACTGTGAGAGGACGAGGGCACCCCACTGCACGAGGACAGCACATCGCCAGGCTGTCCACACCCAAAATGCTATGAGTTGTTGATGAAGTAAACATTCAATGACTAATTTGGAGAATTATAGGTATTCTCATCTACCTATCATATCACCTTGTAAAGGAAAAGTTTATCAACAAACAAGGGCAGTTATCACAGGATCACAGGACAATTACACACATGTTGTTGGGAGGGAGCCCATGAAAACTTCTACCAGATGAACCTGAGCCACACACAAGCATTTTCCATACCGCCTCCCAGGAAAAGGAGGGTCTTCCTTTCTCCCAGTCAGAGTCTTCTTACTCTGATCACAGACATTTTATTGTTTACCCATTCATTCATTGAGCAATATATAAGCACTTCTGAAGCATAGGTACCTATGACTTCATGCATGTGTGTGCACATATACACAGAACAACTATGGGCCATGGGGACCTTGCTCCTCAAGGTCGGACAGGCACTAAGGCCCATTCTCACCTCCTCTACCAACAGATGAGCGAGTCCTTCAGCTCAGCTTCAAGATGGTGCATTACAGAGCTGGGAAGTTGGTCCTGGTTAAAAAAGGTCCCTGCAAATCCAAGGAGATAGGAAGCTGCAGAGTCCAGCAGGAAGAAGAGGGGTAAGGGGCTGCTCAGTAGAATGGAGCTGGAAGAATACAAAGTCAGGAAACTTGTTTCTTGGTGCCCCCTGATACTCGGCCTCTCTATTCAACATACACCCAGCCTAGCCCATGCGCACAATTTAGCACTGCATGCACATGCATGTGTTCATATGTTCCTTGGAAGCCCTGTTCTTTAAGATTTTTGAATGTATGCTGAGACAAGGTCTGAGCACTAGGGAGACGATGGAGAGGTTCCGTACCTCCTGCATCTAGCACAGTGCCAGGACTCAACAGACGGCCATTAGGTAAATCGGTGAGCAGTCATGAAGCAGTTTCCAGGGGTGGGGCCGAATGATTCAGCCTCTTCATCACCCATCCCCTAATCTTGGGCCTCCCAAGCGCCTACCAGAGTACCAGCTCAGTTCTTGGCTGCCCATTACTGGATGTTTTGCTTTTGTTTCACAAATAGGTCACACACATACACATACACATGCTCACATGCACATGCACATGAAAGCATGTATACACCATGGGTACACGTACATCCATGCACTTGCAAACACACAGCTGGATGCTCACACAGCAGCTTTGACATCAAACCTATTTCCCCTGTCTGTGAAACGTTCTTCCTTCAGACCCTGAAGCAGACCAACCTTCAAGATAGAGGAAAGACCCCACCTCCCCCTAGGATGGCATCCTCTCCAGATGGAACTACCTTCTTCTTTTCCTCATTCTCCCACTTAGGCCTTTACAGAGTGTCAATCACAAGGCTCATCACTAGTGCAGATGCCCTCTGCCCTCTGTCTACAGTGTCACTCAGCCCCTGGGGAGCAGAGGTGGTACTCTTCAGTTTTGCAGCCTCTCATGATCCCTAGCAGAAAGTACCTCGATAGATGCCTCCACAGGCTGCTGCGTGGGAAAGGGCAAGGGGCCCAGGGAGCACAAAAAGGGGGAAAGCCTGGTTGTTTGAGGAGCCTCAGGGCTGGACCCCACCCCACCACCCCCCACCACCCCCCACCACCACCACCACCAAGCCCAGGCCCAGGCAGCCCTAGCTCCACCCTCTCCTGTGCTTTTCTTCCCCCAGGAGACCTCAGCCTTTTACTGCAATAGAGTTCTCTCTCCAGTAGCCTGGTGAAGCTGTGAACCCTTATGGAAACATTGCTTTTTGTTTTTAAATGTGTAACATAAACACAAAGATTACAAAGGACCCAATAATACTGAAATCCAAGCCTCTGGGTGAACTTGAGTAGGAGACACCCCCCGCCCCAAATGCAGCACTGTGTTGGAGCCCATTTCCCATCTTTTATATCTCTTATCACCACCCACTCCAGGTGGATCCTCCCTCTAGTAGGAAATACCCAGAGGTGGTGAGATGCAGAGAGACTGCTGGCAGGCGAATAAAGGGAGGATAAGGGAGAGTGAGACAAAAGGCAGCATTGCACATTTTTAAGAGGCTGTGGCTGCTGTTTCATACAGCAAGATCTGAATCATGATTTATGGGTTGCAGAGCTGGAGTGGAGAAACAAGGAGGGGAGGGAGGGAGGGAGGGAGGGGGAGAGAAGAACTGTTCTCATAGACAAAGCACATGAACTAGTCAGAGCTGGTGCATAATTGTTCCTGCTATAGGGATGTTTTTTAACTAAAATCTGTGGACCTTAGAAATATTTTCTGTACTTTTACTTTGACTTTATCAGGCACTGCATGTATAAAGCATTAAGACGAGTAAGGACATAATTTATATGAATTCAAGGATCACACAAATGCAAGGTAGAAGAAGAGCTTGCTCTTTTTTTTTTTTTTTTTTTTTTTCTTTTTTCTTTTAACCAGTGGCAAAGTAAAGGAAATGAAGTAATTTTTATATTATGAGATTTTAGGGGATTTTTTCCAAACTGTGTCTATTTTTTTTTTTTAATAACAGTTGTCAGAAGTCACTTTAAGAAAGTGCTTTAAAACTGAATAGAAAATGCCTTACGTGTTTACTTTTCCTATTTTTGTGAAATTCAAATAAGATGTGAAAACAGGCACTGAGTGCTTCATCTCCCATGCTCAGCAAATGCAAGCTTTCTTTAAAGCCTCTCCTCTTGGAAGTGGGAGAGGAGCCCAGAGGTCTGTTAGGACGCACCCGGCTGATATTTCTGCCTCTGTGACTCAGCTTCCGCAAGAAATGCTGTACAGGATATGGTAGACAAAAGGATGAGCCCCCCCTCCCCTGACCCCATACAGTTTTCGTGCCCTAAGCCCTGAGACCTCACTCTCAGGCCTGCCTGCTGACCTACGAGCAAGCAGTAAATGTGCACAACTGTAAGCTGCAGAGATTCTATGGCAGAAGCTACCTTCTACAAGAACACCCTCTAGATGTCTGGCTCAAGCAGTTGTGTAGACAGTGGTTCAGTTTGCCAGCTGGAGGGGTTGAGAAAGTCCGGTGGGACTACGTTTTAGAACACACTTAACAAACGGGAATAGCAGCTATTTTATGGAGGATGAGACCTTAACTTTTACACTCCCTGGATATGTAGGAAAATCAAATTGCTTCCATTTGAAATGTAATATCCCAAATCAATTTTTACACCTTTATACTCATGTGTCTTAAAAAAAATGTATTTAGAATCCCCTCTAAGAGGTTTTAAAGAGCTCAAAAATGGGATTGCAAAGGATGACACCCACTAACTGTCCTCATCATCATCACTTAGCTGGGGGAGGCTGGGGGAGCAGACCTGTTGAAATCAAGGTGGGAAAGTGACTCCCTTAAAACTTAAAACCACACTAGGGTCATCCTGAGAAATAATACCCACTGTGTTAGTATGGCTGACTCTGAAGATGGCCAAGAGAAGCTTTCTCAACAAAGCAGTTTTTGTTTGGTTTTAGTTTTATCAAGACAAAGTCATCTATTTTTAAATGTTATTAAATTTATTGAATATTGATTCACAAAATTATATAGGTTTCAGCTGTACAACTCCAGAATACATCATCAGTATATTACTTTGTGTGATCACCACCCAAAGTCTCTTTCCATCACCATATATTTGACCCCTGACCCTCTTCTATCACCCCTCTTTCCCTCCATAACCAGCAGAGTATTGTCTGAGTTTTAGGCATAGGCACCTTGCACAAGATAAGGAACATGGGATTTTGGAAATTCTAATCTGATATTTGGTTTATGAGTAACTTTATATTATGTTTTATTCACTGACTATCATAGTTCTCCACAAAAAAAATGCAATATTTATAATTAACAATTTAATACTGCCTGATGAATAGATATATCATGACATATTTTTAGTTTACATTTTTTTTAAAGATTTTATTTTAAATTATTTTTAGAAAGAGGGGAGGAGAGAGAGGCAGAGAGGGAGAAAGACATCAATGTATGGTTGCTTTTCACCTGCCTCCAGCCACAGACCTGACTGGAGATCTGTTTGCAACCCTGTTATGTGCCCTGGCTGAGGAATCGAACCTGCGACCTTTGGGTTTGCAGGCCGGCGCCTTATCCATTGTGCTACCAGCCAGGGCTACATTTTTAATTAATACTTTAATACTGCCCAATGAATAGATATATCATAGTGTATTTTTAGTTTACCTTTTTGCACCATTTTTCTGCCACAAAATAGTATATAGTCATAGGAAGTTGTTGACTATATACATGTTGAATATGCACTATTAAGTGGAAAAAAGACCTAAAATGATACCCTTTGTATAATGTAACAAAATTAAATATAATAGTTATTGAGTGCATATGTAATACATTACATATTTTTATACATATAAAGATCTCTGGGTAGAATAATGTTAACTTAAATCTATAAAGATTTCTGTATTTTTATTTTTACATCATTTAAATTCTTCTTTTAATGATTTTTTTTGTATTTTGCTGTTGTTCAATTCCATTTGTTTCCATTTTTTCCCATTACTCACCCCTGCTTAAATTCTTTATGATGAACACCTGTTTTTTCTAGACTTAAAAAGACAGCAAAGATATTTTTATCAAGAAGAAATATAAGAAGAAATTGTTCAGACCCAGAAAACCTGAGGAAAAGATCCTAACACTAAAGCATTGTGGATAAAATGTTTCAAAATAGTTCTTCAGGAGAATAACATTATTAGCAAGTCTTCCAGTCCATAGGATAATGAAGACCCACCTTACATTTTACACCCTATGCCTCCTGACAGCCTAACATACTTACTGCTGCTTAGTGTACTTCAATACAGATACACTATTCATATTTTATGTCCTTCTATTGTTTCTCTATTTATGAGAACCTACAGCCTGAATGAGCAAGTCGAAAACTAGAGACATAAAAGCACACAGCTAAATTCACACTTCTCCTTAATGTCAGGGACGACTGATCCATTAAAAAGGATGACCGGGGATGCAGGTACACTTTGACAGTTTGATCTAAACCATTTTTGTACTCAAAAGGTACCTTGAGTACTACTCAGAAATACATAATTGTGCTGAGAGCAGAAAGCACTTAGTGTCAGCTGAACACTTACTCAAAGTCTGAATTGGAGAGTTATAGTAACCTGTCAGCCAACACTGAGCGGTCATCCAAGCTCTGCAAAGGGCTGCGGGAGTGCCAGCTGCTGAAACTGGGCTCTGATGGGGTCTGTTTATGCCTCCTGTGCACTGGGAAGGTCCGTCCTTTCCTGGACCTTCTTTGTCCCCTCTCTTCCCTGCCTCACTCCTCCCCCATGGGAAAGGAAAGCCAGAGGCAAACCAGATTCAATTCAGTTCTATGGTAGATAAGTTGACCTCAGACTCTCAGTTGTACAATCTTCTCTCAAAAGTTTGTAATCCATCCACTCTCCTCTGCCTCTAGTGCTTAAGTTTGAATAAAACCCAAAGGTCACCTAAAGCTTCAGGAGAAAATTGCTGAATTCCACTGATGGCTGAGTCAAAAATCTCCAAATTTAACCTGGATCTGTCTTCAAATGCTGATTCACCAGGCTTGGAAGCTCGATGCTTCCCAACAATGCCGGCTGGCCATGGGACGTTGGAACAGAATCCCAAGCCTCGCAACTTTCAGCCTATTTCAAACACTGCCCCACCTGAGCTCTCCGCATACTAACAAAATGGAAGTGTTAGTATTGGACAAGAACCACCATCATCATTTGATGGCATCTCCAAGACCAGTGTCCCACTCAAAATAGCCCACAATGGATGTGTGCCCACCAGTTAGCCTGAGACTGATGTTCTGTTCATTTCTTTCAAGTTTCTTGTCTCTTATAAGACTATGGTTGTCTCATAAATTGCTGGGGTTTTCTCTAAGGAATCTTATTTTAAGGTCGATTCAAAAAAATGAGCCTCTAATTTTGGCTTTAACACTTCAAAGTCAATAAATCCTGGAACTTTCCTACAACTTTCTCTGCTAGAACAACCCAAAAAGGTGTTTTATTTAAAAGTACCAGAAAGAGATGATCAACATAATAAACTGCTTCTTCTGTGGCAGCCTGAGCCCCCTGGACCTTGAGGAGGATGTCATGATGATGCTCTGTCAGTTTTATCATCATGGAAAGTAAGCTGTTATTATCTCAGTGAGACAGAGGAGTCAGGTCCACAGCCATGACAGAACTGTATTTCTAACCACCACAAAAGCTCATGACCCTGCTGGAGTCATCTGAGGCTCTTAATAAAATCCTGACACTGAGACCAAAACCAGATTCACTACATCAGACACTCTGCAGGTGAGGGCATTGGGCAGCCAGGTGAAGACACTGAGTCTGTGGCCACTTCATTGCCCCATCCATTAATGCCATGTTTTTCTAGGTCTTGACCTCCACTGACCTTCTGGAAAAGAGGTGGGCAGGTCAAGCAAGAAAGCAGGAGTGTGACCTCAGCATTACAGACTTTGCAACCTTGTCAAAGAGACAACACTTATCACTACTTAGAGGAAACATGGTATAAAATGAAAGCTGAAGTTAGCATTCAGAGAGGGAGACTGAGACAAAACATGTAACAGGAGGGTGATTATGCAATCCAAACCAGCTCTGCTCAGCATTCAGCCTGGTGCAGTCACAGAGGAAAACCAGAGCACAAAGAAGCCACATGGGTTTCCCAGAATCTGATGGCAAGTTGGCCTCCCAGCAAATCCAGCACACAAAGCTCTGACTCCGGCTTCCTCTGACCCACTCCGAGTGGAATGGAACACTCAGGCCATTTTCTGAGTGATTATGGGTTCTCTTTTATTCTCATCTGATAAATTCACATAACTGACCCCCCAAAAGTGATTATTTTGAATTATCCATATAATTCAAAATAATTTTAACCAGTGTCTGCCATCTGTATACATTTTACTTCACACTTTGGTAGCACACGAACCAGGGCATCCTGGTCCTTCATCCTCATCACATATCTCTTTTTTGTGACTTGGTGGTGTTTCCTGGGTCCAGTGACAGGGCAGGGCTCCCTGATTTTCCCCAGCACCACATGGCTACTTGTCTATCCTGGCTCCCTTCATTCTGCAAAGGGGTGATGGGGTCCATGGTGTGCTGTCACACTACACCCCTGCTCAGAACTCATGTTTGGTTTCCCACCCTGATTCTGATGTCAGGATATCTGTACAGTTGCTGAAGAGTAATTGCATGGTTGTTTCTTAACATGTTTCTCACCATGTTTCTCACCTTCTGAAGGTGCTGAGTCATTTCGTAGGGACAGGATCAGGCCATTGCTTGAAGCTGTCTGCACATCACTACTTGTGTTTATTATTATTGTTTGTCAGAAGAAAGAAAGGAAGAGGGGGGGAAGGAAGGAAGGAAGGAAGGAAGGAATCCATGGGCTTCTCCTGCACCATCAGAAGACAGGCCTCAATGCTAACCCTGTTTAGACTCTGGAAAATGAGACTAAAGCACCACAAATGAGACTAAAATTAAACTCCCCTAATGTCCAGGAAAATGTAACTTGCTTGCTTTCCTAAATCTAGCACATATCCCCATACAAACTAGAAAAAAAAAAATCATCTCAAAATATATGCGAATTATTATTTTGCCCAGAACCTCTGCATCAATGTAAGCAAAATTACATAGAATGCATATTAATATTAAGGTATATTTTAAGTAGTGTTCATCATAATTGATCTGATTCTAATGGAAATCTAATTACTAAAATTAAGGGTTTTTTTTTCATTCCTAACTTTATTAACATTAATTTTAACACTATTTCAGTGGGTTTTCTAGCCAATGGACAGAACAATTCTGGGATGATTGCCTTTATAATATTTTGTAAAAGTTTCTCATGTAAGGATAAGTAAGTAGTACCAATTTAATTTTCCTTTGAGTTCTAACCAGTATTGTTTAAAAAAACTGAAAGTACAAATCAACAATTTATTTTTTTTGAAACACATCGAACCTACAGCATGATATGATATATAATATGGTATGATGAGCTGATGTTCATGTGATCTGAACCTCCTCACCGGTTCTGATTTTGAGATTAAACAGCATGGCTGACCAGATATTCAGCACAAACATTTACCAAGAAACAAACATTTGGCCCTGGCTGGTGGCACACTGGAAAGGTGTCAGCCTGAGAACCCAAATGTTGCTGGTTCAATTCCCAGCCAGGGCACATAACCAGGTTGCAAGCCAGGTCTCCAGCCAGGTCTATAGCTGGAGGCAGGTGAAAGGCAACCATACATTGATGTCTCTCTCCCTCTCTGCCTCTCTCCCTTCCCCTCTTTCTAAAAATAATAAATAAAATATTAAAAAAAAAAAGAAAAAGGTAAAGAAAAGAAACAAACATTTACTGGAGAAGCCACCTGTCAGCCACTCTGGAGACAATGGTGCCTGTAACAGAGGTGCAAATGTCTATGCCCAGGGCAGGTGGACGAAGACAAGAGGACTCTGTTACCTCTAGGGCCAGAATGGAGCAAGGGAGAGGACCTCCTGGAACATCTAACTTGACAGATGTGTACAAACAAGACAGGGAGGCAGCAGCTCTCTGATACAGAAACTGTGGCTCTGCAGAACAGGGACCCCTGACGTTGGGACTGAGGGACTGGAGAGGACAAAGGAGACTCACTGCTGGCAGGTGGCTGAACTAAGCCCTGTGGATGGAGCCCCTGGTGCTGGGTTGCCAGAGGATTGTTGAGGGGAGGGGAGGGGAGGGGAGGGAATGGGAGGTGAGCTTTGGCAAGGCCACTCTGGCAGGGGTGAGGAGGATGAATTTGAATCAGGGTGGGGATGGGGTTGGGGAAGGTGTAGGGACCAGTCAGGAGGCAGCTGCAATCCCAGCCAGAGAGTGGGAGCAGAAGCAGCAAGTGTGGGGGCACCTGGGACCCTGGATCAGCCTGCTGGGCTACATAACCGAGGCAGAAGGGGGCTCTAGCTGATGGCCCTGCTGGTGGGCAGGAGATAGGTGTTCGCCCCTGAGAAGGTCCCAGGGCAGAAGCACAGCTTCCTGTAGCTTTGGGGCTTCTGGCTGCCAGGAGGTGCTCAGGGTCCCCTCTGGCTTTGTCACAGCAGAGAAGCCTGAGACCACTGCTGCTGTTCTGGCTGCTGTGAACCTGAGCGACAGAAGCCTGGGGTGATGACCCAGCCAGGAGGTAGGTGATAGGCTGGATCCCAGATCCTAGCAGAGGGAACCACTCTCTGTCTCTTCCAGAAAAGAAAGGCCAACTAGTGTCTTGGAAAAACCTGGGGCTGGGACTCAGGGGTCCTGGGTTCCAGACCCAGTGCTGTGCCTCCTGAGCCTGTTTAATCTCACCAGGCTCCAGTCTTCTTATCTAGAAAAGGAGAGCTTTGCTTGGAAATCTCTAAGGTGATTTCAGCTTTAAACCATTCTGAATCCCATCTTCCTGCTGACTGACATTATAATTTTACTGAGGCCTTATCTCCCCTGCAAATAAATGATCTTCAGTAGCAGCAGAGCCTTTCAGCCTAGCTTAAGTCACCCTGACCTTTTTATCAAGTGGTTAATAAACACCCTGGTGCTGCAGGCTCCTGTGTGGTCCTTGGAGAGTTCTTTCAGGTGTGGAAAAGCTGCTTACATGATTAACACGGAGAACACAAAACTCCCTTTGGCTTTCCCAAAGCTGAGCCCAGAAGGTGGTCTGCAGAGGGGTCCTGAATCACAAATGCCAGCTCACATTTCCTGACTCACTTTTTATCTTCAGAAGGGCTTGTCTCTGTCAGAGACCACATGAGGTACTGCCTGTCACCCACGGAGGATGTTACAGAAGTAATCAGAAGGGCCCAACATCAGAAGGTCAGTTGCATCTTGGCGCCAGGAGAACCTCCCATGCTGGACCCCTATCCTCACACAGCTGACAGGAGGGTACAGGTGTGACTGTGTCCCTGACAGACCTGGGAACGGTGCATCTGAGTTCTAAGACATGACAGAGTTTTATGGAGCCCAGTCAGATTTTCTAAGAAAAAGGCATACGTGCAGCAACATAGACCCTCTGGCTAATTCTTTTATCTCTATGTGACTTGCTTTTAAATTTCAGGATATCCTATTATCATTTGGCCATTAATGAATACAAGGCTATGAGATATGAAGTAATAAATACATGTTATCAGCACACGAAAACCATTTTTAAGTAAAAGAGTGCACGCAATCAATTGACAATAACTTTGCATCTCCTTATTTCATGTGCTTCTCAATAATTTTCAACAACTATGTTTCTAAGGTTATGATTTAACATCATTGTTTCAGCTATAAAGCATTAAATTCTGAGAGCAACCATCATGTTGAAGGAATACAATGTTAGAGCAACTGTAATTTCTGGACTGCATGCAGGGCGAACTGCTAAGGAAATTGCGGACTTGTGGACTTCAATAACATCCCTTTACGTTATTTTACAATGTGAAGAAGGTGTATGATGCTGATCCTGATGTCTCCACACCAACAAGGAAAATATATAAGGTACGCAAGGATCACACAAGTCCAGACATTGTACACAGAATCCAGGAGGTCATCAATGAAGATCCAGGATGTTTAACCTTGATGTTTTGAGAGAAGCAGTTGTAGTGCAGATGAAGCAAATCTCAAGTGGACGTCATTTTATCTTCCAACAAGATGGTGTAACCAAAAAGGTGCAAGGATTTTTCAGTGTCAATGTTCCTGAATTCTGGTCAAAGGAAATCTGGCCACCTAGTTCACCAGATGCAAATCCTTTAGACTATTATGTATGGAGTATTTGTAAGAGAGAAGTTAATAAACAACCTTATTCCAATAAAGAGGCTGGTAAAGCTAAGATTGAAAGCATTATGATGTCCATGGATAAAGAAAAGTTAATTAAAGCGTGCTCAAGATTCTGAAGTCAAATCTAGTCTATTTTTGCAGCAAATGGAAACTTTTTTGAACAATTTAATAAATAATGACTATGTTTATGTGTTTACATGTAAGAATAAATTTATTTCAAAATATAACACATTTGTGGTGTGTTATTTATTTTACTAAAATTTTGCCAATTGACCATGCATACCCTTTATATTTGGGAATAGATGCTATCCAAACTACTAGTGGTAATCATTCCACAATATACACAGCATTGAATCATTATGGTATATACCTGAAACTAATTTAATGTTACATGTCGATCATATCACAATGAAAAATAATATATATGCACAAAAATTAGAAAAAAGTGTCCAATATAACTAGCCAGTTTAATGTCAGTGATCTGGCACCTATACATATTTGAATTATTAAAGATACTGGGAAAATGAATGTTTATTTTCTCACACATTATGCAATTATATATGGGATATTGCCTCTGTGTGTAGCTTTATAACCATTACACTTGTCAAACTGGGCAAGTATAGAAGTGGAAGACTACTTAATTAGTTAATAAAATATTCATGAACTATTTAATAATAAGCTTCTTTTAATTGAATTTTATTTTTGGTCTCAGCATAATTCTGACAATATTACCTCCCACCCCAAAAAGTAATAATTGTACTGAAAAGCAATAATCCTTGGATCTGCTATTTGATTATCTATAAATTATTTTTCTTTTACAGCTGGAACCCTAATATAGCGACTGGTGGAGGGATGGGAAGGGGAGGCGGGAGAGACAGGGGATTTGAAAGCTGCCGGCAGGAAGCGAAGGGGGCTGGCTGTGGCCACCACTGCTGTTTGCTCAGCCTGAGCTTCATTTCACAAGGTCCACATAAGGGCATCACTTGGTAAATACCGGGGAGCTCTCACAGCAGGACTGAGGGCTCCGTAAACACACTCATGCACAATGCTCATAATCGGGCTGTCAATCACAAGGGCTGCTGGCAGGGGAGGATTGCCCAGCAGGTGCCATTGGGCCCTGGGTGTCTGGCTACATGGTTTTGTGGACTGTCTCTGGGTGATGCAGACTTGACCCCTTCTCTCCAGGACCTGAACTATCACACTCTGCACCGGCTGTATCGCAGCTCCACTCCTTCCCTCCTACATAGCAGGGACAGTGGCACCCACAGTGGTGCATGGTGCCTACAAAAAGCTGAACAGAAGGTCCCAGTGTGGATTTCAAATAAAATCAGGCCCCACACCCTGCCTAGGAATGAGGGTCATGGGGAGCTCATTGCCTCTTAGCACCTTCCCCACCCCTGGCTGGAGTCCCTTCATTTTCTCCAGAACCACAGAGGGCACGTTGTGGGTAGCTGGAAGCCTCTTGAGCTGCCCGCTTACACCTGGCAGCCTCTTCGTCTGGAAGCACAGTATCATTCTAGGGGGTCATTGGACCCATCCCTTGCCAGGGCACTAACGCCTTCAAAAAACAGGGTCAGGGAGGCAGCTTTCCATTCACCAAAGCAGCCTGGAGCACAGAGCTCAGGGCAAACCTTGGCCTAAAACTGGGAATAACAAATACAGTAGTTGATGATCACATTTCCTAAGAGCTTTACAATGCACGTGAGCATCTAATTTATGCTCAGGCTTGAATTACGAATTTCTCTAAAAATTTAACTTGGGCTGCACTAAGAGTATTTGAGTTCCATGCAATTTAACAGACATAGTTAGGCCAAAGGAAAAGGACCCCACGCTGACCCTCGAAAGGCTCACAGACACTGCAAGCAAAGCAGTACAACGAGACACACTGTGCGTGTTCTTGAATGGCAACAGAGGAGGCGCGGCTATTCCACTGCACCTGGCAGGCAGGTCAGCCCGGGTCTGGGAGGATGAGCTCACCCAGCAGGATGAGACAGAGGCAAGGTGCACTCCGCAAAGAGCCGACGGGTGACAGGGGCAGGGGAGGAGGGTGACACAGGCAGGTAACTAGATTTAGGCAGGGGAGGGGCTTTGGGGAATGAAGAGCAGGTGGGGCCCCAAGGTGAGAGGGGTGAGTAAGACAGGAAGGGGACTGGGGAACAGGGTGACAAGGAGGATCGAGACTGGAGCAAAGCTACAGGAATTTGCCTCCTTCTCTCTCTGTCCTGTCACTACCACCCACGCAAGACAAATCCTAGGAGACATAAGAAAGAAAAATGCCCAAATCTAAGGCAAGAAGATAAAGTGGGAAACCCGAAATGGGTGATTTAAAAATCAAGGGCCAATACACATGTAAAATCCTCACTTCAGGCCATTCAGAATTTAATTCCAGACAGATTATAAATCTAAATGTGAAAGACAAAATAATAAAGCTGTAAGAAGAAGAACACAGGAGGAAAAAAAGGTGGGGGGGGGGGGACAATAGCACTGACCATAAAAGGGGAAAAAATGGACCACATTAAGACTAAGAACTTTTGTTCATCAAAGATACCACTGAGGGAAAAGCCAACCTACAGAGGAAAAAAATATTCACAAGATCTATGTGCAACAATGGTCTTATGTTCAGAGTAAAACAAAACAAACTTGTATAACTCAATTTCCAAAAAAAAAAAATTAATAAATCCAGATATTTCCTATATCACAATGTGATACACTGGTCAACCTCACCTATGTCACAGCATGATACAGTCTACCCATTCACCGAAGCTGCTGAAAAGACAGAGAGGCAATGCCCGCTGTGGACAGAGTTAGTGATGGGCTCCGGTCCTCCCCTGGGAAAGCACCCATTCGCACTACCTTGGGAACAGTATCTACAGGTGCTGAAAATGTGCCTCCCTCTGGCTAGCTCTCACACTCCTGGTTGTTCACACATAGCAATAAGATTGTGTGTGTGCACCAAGAGACAGGAACCCACAGTAGTCATAGCAGCACATTTGCAGTGGCCCAAAAGCAGAAATGGGCCACTGCCCACTCTGGGCAGAATGGATTCATAACGATGATGTGCTCACCAGCATGAAAAGGAAGGAGGTACAACCACATAAAGATCAATTTCACACATGGCGGAGAGTGAAAGAAGTGGACACAGAACGCACACTTGACTCTATGAATGCGTAATTCAAATCCTGCCTGTTTAAAGGTAGGGTAGAGGGCGCCACAGAGTGGGATGCAACGACTGACAGGAGGCACAGGGGATTCTGAGATGTCTGCAAGGTCCTGTGACTTCACCTCTAACCTGTTGGCCTGTGTGAGGCTCATTTTGCAGCAATTTGCTGAACTATGCACTCGGGATTTGTTCGATTTCCTGAATATCTGCATATAGTGGGCTGAATGGTGTTCACCAAAAAGATATGTCCACATCCTGGTTCCAGGCATCTTACATGATAAAAGATTGAATATTACCTTATGTAGAAATGGATGTAGTTAAGGCTCTTGAGAGGAGGGGCGCGTCCTGGATTATCCGTGCGGGGTCTCAATCTAAAATGAGATTGTCCTTGTAAGGGATAGAAGGACACAGAGACACAGAGAAAGCCTGTGAAGACAGAGGCAGAAACTGGAGTGGCACTGCTGTGAGCCAGAAGCTGGAGAGGCAGGAAGGACCCTCCCCTAGAGCCTTCCAAGGGAGGTCCACCCTGCTGGCCCCCAGAACTGCGAGAGAATCCATCCCATTTTAAGCCACTACATGTGTGGTCATTGGTTACAGTTAGCCACAGCAAACTAATACTCTTATACTTCAATGAAACAGAAAAGAAAGAAAAAGTAAGAGCTACAGATGTTTGGGCCCCACCTTGGACCCAACAAGGCAGAACAGTTGGGAGCTGGGGCCTTAGCAGCCTTACAGTGATGCCAGTAATACTTTCCCAGGTTTAAGAACCACAGGGAGAGACACACACCTGTCTAACACCCCGTGGAAAGGCCCTCTGAGGGGAGCAGTCGATGTCAGGCTGCACCGAGGCTGTTCCAGGGCTGGCTGTCATGAATATAAAGTGAGAGCATCACCCAGTTGTGTAATTTTCTCCTGCAATGTTCAGACACTCCAGGCAGATGGATGGATTTAATCAGAGCTGGGATGTTTCCAAGTAATTATAAAGTAGAAGGAAGAGGGCAAAGGAACTGAGGATGTGTAAAAGGAATGAGTAAAGGAGAGACCACAGATCTTAGCTGAATGAGAGGGGATATGAGGATGGGGGGAGCTGGGTAGCGGACACAGGTGAAATGGAAGACTGAGAAGCCTCCAGGAGGCTAAGAGAGCACAGCAGTGGGGGAGTGCCCAGGGACAGCTGGGCAGAGGGGGAGGTCAGAGGAAAGAGACTTGCAGGAGATGTGGGAGGGGGTGAGGACTGTGGGGATAATAGGCCTTGGGTGTGGCCATGGGGGTAGGGGGCTGAGGTGGGCATTGGGGAGATAATTGGAGCTTTGAGAAGGACACAGAACAGTGACCAGGCATCGCATGGTTCATCCCAAAGGGGACCAATGACATAAAAATGGTGACTACGGGGCACCATGAGCAGAAGCCAAAGTCTCCGGGAATGAGGGAGAAGACCCTCAGGTCAGGCATGACAGCAGGAGCATGTGTGCTTGAGAGGGCCTGCAGGTGTGAAGGAGGAAGCAGGAGAAGGCTCAGGGTGGAAATGATGGGGCACGAGGAGGGCCCCTGATCTATGGGGACCATTGACAGCGAGAGGCAGAGGAGCACGCATGGCTGATTTCTGCAGAGCAAGCTTTCAGAGAAGAGGCTGAGGGGCAACAAAGGTTTCTGCACACAGGTCTCTAGAGTTTACAGAAGAGAAATATACCAGGGAAAAAATGGGTGGGCGCTGCCCTTTAGCTACAGAAATTCTAATGTCCAGACAGATTGATGGAAAAAGCACAAGACAGGCAGCCTCCCAATCTTCCAGCCGTGGGAGTTCACAGGACAGGTCCACACTACATGTCTGCATCCTTCAAATCCGCACCCAGCAGGATCCGTTTTTCCTGCCCCTGATAGAGGCAGGGAGTAAGCAAACTGGGACTAAAATACGCCCCCTCCCAAGGAGCATTCCCTGGCCCCTATGTTGTGACATCAGCTGGAAGGCAAGTGGGACTCAGAATGCCTTCCTGAAAGACACCTGCCCTGTGGCTCTCTGCTGGGGCCCAGAAGGGTAGGGGCTGTATTGCCTAGACCCACTCCCTCACTTCAGTGGGTGTGGGGTCTCTCCCACTGCTTCCTGCTGGACTGCTCATTCAGACGGTTGCTCTTGGTGCCTATAGGACCCATTTCAGCCCCAGCCCCAGCCCCAGGCCCTGGCCCTGCATTGGCAGGTCCCCTGACACTCACCTGAAGTCTTCTCCTTCCTTCCATCTTGTGCCATGGCCATCCTGGAGGGTACTTGCCAATGGAGAGTTCTAGAAAAGATCTTCTCTATGTCCAGATGCACACTGCTGCTCTGTGTGAGCTCGAGGAACCACAAGAATGTGAACCACCACCCACCATCCCCCCACCAGCAGAAACCAAGATTCCCCTGGCTGCTGGAAAGTGAGTGACCTCAGGGCTGGGGGAGACTTTCAGGCAACCCATTATTAGTTTTCAGTTGCTGCTGTAACAGCTTTCCACTATCTTGATGGCTTCAAACAGCACAAATGCATCTTCATGTTCTAGAGGCTAGACGTCCAGAAAAGTTCTCATCAAGCTCGTCAAGGTGTCAACAGTGTTACGTTCCTTCTGGAAGCTCGGGGGCAGGGCAGCTTTTCCGGCTAGAGAAGCTGCCCACATCTATGTCTCATGGCCCCTCCCTCAATATTCAAAGCAGCAATGTTGCCTCTGTTCTCCCTCTTCTGTACCCACATCACCCTCTGATTCCCTTCTTCCGCCTCCCTCGTCCACTTCTAAGGGCCCTTGTGATGGTGCTGGGCCCACCCAGGTAATCCAGGATAACCTCCCTATGTGACGGTCAGCCAATTCCCAATCTTGATTCCCCTTCATCACTTGCTTAACATGACCGCAGAGAATAGGACGTGGACATCCCTGGAGGCCATTATTCAGCCTATCACACCTGTTCTCTTGCCCAGGCTTACATTCTCCATCTGACTCCTGACATGACCTGGAAAGGACAGGCTTCCCTGTACCCGCCCCCACCCAGTAAGGCTGAAGTCACCACGATGAAGAGGCCCCTCTGACAACTGTACACTTAGTTCAGGAGCCAGCATCCTCCATAAGCAGAGAGAGCTCTAGAAACACCGCTGCCGACAAGCCAGACATTCTAAAATTCACCATGAAATACAGGAGAGTTTTTGCAATTCGTGCATTACTCCCAAGTGAAATCACCACCACGGGAACAAGAACCTACCAGGATGGAAGTGGCATGTGTTCCAAGATGAGAGACTGAGGCAAAACAGCAACTGGGGAGAAGCAGGAAGGCGAGGGCAGGACAGACCCCAGAGAAGAAGCATGATGAAGACAGGGCACCAGCCTTCCTGCTTAAGGGCTTTACTTTATCAAGGAGGAAAGAGCTGGGCCCCATCTGCACTGCGTCAGAAGCCATTCAGGACAACTGCTTAGAGGTGACATAATTGTTTAAGAACAGTACCTTATTCATTTGATTCTCAACCAAATCTCTGTGTTCTTCCCAGCAAAGGCGGGGGGGGGGGGTGCGTGTAGAATGAATACATATTAACATGTATTAATGGGTCAGACGCTACTCCAGGTACTTTCCTTACTTTGCCTGCAGGCATTGCTGAGAATGCAGACAGGGATCTTAAGAACCACCTAGGAACTAAGGCTTCAAATTCTAGCAGTCGGTCCTTTCGGAATTCTACTCCCCCCAGCCCCATCCTTCTCAACCAGAGACCATGAGTGCACGAAAGAATAAAAAATCAACAGAACAAACCAGGGGAGATTTTCAGGTCAACGATTTTGCTTAATACAAATAATTTTTAACTTATTTAAAACTATAGATAATAAGTAGGTTTTTTAAAAGCTTCCAAGGCATGTCTTTTATTTTTGCTTCCAAACTGCACGAAGCCAGGCAGAAGTCCTCCTCTGGTGTGAGGGATGCTTTGCGGGGCAGGTTTGAAGGTCACTGGCAGGGCAGCTGCTCACCCTCCTCTTCTGTCCTGCAGCCGCGGCCCAGCATGTTGAGCTCTTTGTCAGTCTCCTGGCCCTACTGTTGCTCTCAGAGAGCCAACCTCACATGGAGAGAATCAGAAATGTCTACAGAACCGGGCTCAGGTTGTGTATGATTATGTTTAACCTCATCTCAGAGTATCGTACAGTGTTTATGCTCATAAAGACCTCAGGCTAGCTCTAGAAGTCTTCCTCTGTGGCATCTGGGTTAGACTCCCCAGGACAGGTCCCCTGGTCTGGCCTTGGCTGGGCTCACTCACGGATCTGTGCTCAGTTGCAGGGTTGGCTGAGGGACAGCTGGTCCCGAACAGCCTCAGCTGGGGATCTCACTTGACTCCACAAGGTCCCCCTCATTCTCCAGTACATGAGCCTGGCTTGTTCACAATCGTGGCTGGACAGGGTTATCTGAGGCAATGGAAGCACATCTGGTCCTGTGAAACCTGCACTTGGGACTAACACAGTATCACCTCTGCCACATTCTGTTGGTCAAAGCCAGTCATGAGGTCAGCCCAGGTTCAAGGAGCAGAAAACGAACTGCACCTCATGATGGAGGAGCTTCCAAGTCACACTGTAGGCAGGGAGGGAATAATGGCAGCAATTTCTGGAAACATGCAGATTTTTCTGTTCTTCCATGATTCAGTGTAGTGTCTTTAGGTTAAAACTTTCTCACAATGGTTCCCACAGAAGCACGGTTGCATGTTCCTCAGACATATATACATGTACATGTATGTGTATATGTGTGTGTGTTCACACGCGCGCACACTCTCCCCATCATAAGATTCTTAACCACATCTGCAAAGTCTCTTTTGCCATATGATAGCATCCCCAGGTCACGGGTCTGGTTTGGACATGTTGGGTGCCATCATTCAGGCTACCATAGCAACAATGGCTCAGTCCACCAGCAAGGGAGCTGGAACAATCATCGTTTTCTGGGAGAAGGAGTGAGAACCTCACAGTGCTCCCTGGTGCCAGGGCGCTGACTGCTAGCCTGAGTTAGCCCTGTGCATGCTGATAAGGGAGAATCTCCAGAGATATTTTAACTAAAAAATAGTGAAAGGCTAAACGGTGCATATAATATGATCTATTTGTATCTGTATAAGCATAAACCTGAATATATATTTCAAGAGTTCCTGGTTTGGGCAGAAGGACACATATAGTTAGTAAGAAGGAGGCTGGGGCCTGGAGGTGGCTAGCTATGCTGTGACATTTGCACTTCTCACCATGGGAAACAAGCATAGGAAGTAACAGTAGCAAGTGTACTGTCTGGTTCTGCTAGCCGCCTAAGATAACATTTGTACCAACAAAAGGTTATTGGAGCTTAACAAGAGAGGCAATAAAAAAACCGGTCCAAATCAATATCATTTAAGCCCAGTTATATATATGGCGAGGCTGCCATGCCCTGTGCTGAGCACGTTTTCTGATTGCACACTGTGGATAGCAAATACATGGTTAGTAATAACAGTAATGATAAAGGACTCCACTTGCCCCTGCAATACAATTAGTTTCACAGTGGGCCGCGATACACGCCTAAGGACTAGCATTTAATTTTCACTCGTGTTCCCAACTTAAAGGGGTCAGACCACAGTGTACATAAGAAAGCCCATCCTGTGTTTTGCTTTGTGCCTTAATTTCATAACTCAGCCTCACCCAGGGCCCCAGCCGCTTCTTTTGATTAAATCAGCGGACACCTGTGTTAGCATCCCTTTGGGACGCTGACACTGTGCTTGCGCATGCCGGAGGATTGATAAATGCCAGGCGCAAACAGCTACCCAGAGGGCACCTTAAAATATGTGCATCTCCCCCAGTATACTGCCAGAGACAAATAAAGGCCCCCACAGGGCTGACTGGGGGGGAGCACAGACAGTGTGCGAAAGGAAGCACATCCCCACTCAGTCCCTTTGTGGGAAGGAGGGCAACTCAGAAGGACACAGGACAGAGCTCAGGACATTCTCAGGGAAAGAGTAAGAGGGAGGAAGAGGAAAGAAGAAGGGGGAGAAAGACAGAGAGAGAAGACAGCAGGCCTGCGAACTCTGAAACGATCTCGGCATCCATCACCTCCCCCTGCCTTGAGAAGACCAAGGTGCAAGGAAGGTCAAGGGAGATGGTCACAGATGAAGGAAAAAGATGAGAAGTTGAAAACAAACTGAGTGCGATACTGTTAAAAGATTGATGCTGCTGATACAAACCCTGGCACTGCAGCCAGTGCAGGAAGGACCAATGACCCAGAACCCCGGCTCCCGGCCCCCATCCACCCACGTGCCACAGGAAGTGTTTTAGAGCCACTGTGCTTCCAGGTTTCCCAGCTCCATGCACAGGAGTCAGCCCACCTCAGAGGACCAGGACCAACACCTTCCAGCATTTTGTTTGTGCACTTCAGCTGCTGCCTCTGGACACTGACTTGGGACTACAGGCAGGGGTAGAGGTGAAAGCAGTGTGGGAAGCTTGCTGTGGACCTAGGGCAGGACTCTGACGGTGCTACTCATCTGCAGCTCAGGACACAAGAATGGGCCACAAATCCCGACGCTGTTCCAGCATCTTTGGCATCGATGTTACTACCCAGCACCCTCAGGGTGAACCTGTGGGAGATGCTGCACCTGGGTCTGCCTCGGTCCAGACTCTGCCTAGACAGTGACATATGACTCATCCTTCATTGTACCTTGTACCTTTGGATCTTAATGTGAAAGACCCCACGTATTCGTCAGATAAACAAAGCTTGAAAAATTCATCACTCTGCCTCTGGGATCTAAATGTACTTATATGAAATTCAGTTTTAGCCTAAGTTACCCCTGCAAGTATGTTTTTGCAGGAAAAGACCAACGTCAGCACTCGGCATGTAAGAATCCACCTTTGTCTTTGTTCCTAGTGTACCAGAGCCAGCCCTGTAGGTTGCCTGACAACTCCCGTTCCCAGTCCCCTCCCCTCTTGCCTGCCTCTACTCTACAGGGTGTAAAAGCTAAGATCTAGATCCCCTTACCTCCCTTGCAACTAGGGGTGGCCATGAGATGCCATTGTGGTCAATGGCACATGGGCAGAAGTCTCGGAGAGAGATAGCCTTTCTAGAATAAAATAGCAATGCCTCCACAAGAGAAATCTTTGTTCCTGCCACCCTCTGCTTTTCTCTTCTATGTTCTCCCTATGTGGAATGCAGACATGATGCCTGGACATTCAGCAGCCTTTTTGTGATACGAAGGCAAAGCCACTTACTAAAAATGAAAGAGGAAAAGGCAGATCAGTGTGGGCTCCACTTGATGCCTGTGAGGGCAGACAACTTTGCATTGCCTGTCACCAGAGAAAAATCTCTATCCTTTCAATTCATTGTTAGTTGAACCCTCCCTAATTTGAAGCCAACCTACATAAAACAATAGGTAAAGGTCAAGAATGATTGCAATAAAATGAATGTAATAAAATTACATATACATATAATTATTTTCAATTATCCAATTTATTCCATTTTAAATTATCCAGTGAGGTCTAGCACGTACAATTGTTTTTAAATTTTTATGTATTACCAATGTGATCTTACATAAGATTGCTCACCCCTAAAACCTTCAAAACTTCAAAGACAGCAAAAATAAAAATAAATGTTTCTGAACCATTGTAAGCAATCCTAGCTCAATGGGGACCCACAAAAATAAAACGTCGGAACAGCCCTGCCGAAAGCAAGACTCTAGCAATCCTGCTTGTCTTGCACACAACTCCCCTAATTGTCAGGCACTAAAACGCCTCATGAAGTGTAACTCAGTCATAGAACCCCTAGGAGCTGAGGTAAACTGATCAAGTCCAGAGCAGGGCAGGGAGAGGGGCATGAAAGAAAACAAAGGGACATGTATGACAGACAGCCTGAGCACCCACACAGCCTCAGCAGCAACAGGACATGTGGGGGTGGTCCCACCTATCCGCCACTTTGCTGCTTTCCGATTCTGCAACAGACAATGCTATAAATAAAGTCAGAAATAAATATTCCATCAGCACATCCCTTGTCCTCTCAGCCTGTGTGTGTTCAGCTGCTGAGTGAGCCTGGCCTCCCTTCCAGCTCTCATTATCTTAATGACTCCACCATAAAAATGGCAACAAAAAAGACTGCTTCTGTGACCCCACTTGTCTGTGCCCACATCACAGGAGCAGTCGAGCTGTCTGATTGCAGGTCTCGGCAGGAAAAGTTTAGAAGGAAATAACAAAGGACCTGAGCCCTGGCTTACCTAACTATGTCATTGCCCACCGTGGGGACGTCATCGTGTCTCCATTTTCCTCCTCACCATCCTCCAACCAGGGCTGTGTCCTGCTGGGCCAGTGTATTTAGGAGCCCAGAAAATCAAACAGTCACTCTGGGAACCAAGACTAGCAATGAGACTCAGTAAAAGTTAAGAAATAATAAAACTAAGAGACTCCTATTGACTGGTCACTATTGACTGACTTACTGAGTGAGGGCCAAAAAATTTCTAAGCACAGCAGAGAATAAACACATGTGTGTCTGTCTGTCTAGACACCATACGATCTGCACATATGTGAACGTGGATGTGAAGCATGGGGCTCGTCCTAAAATAAATGATTGCAGTGAACAATGACCACCAAATCAGACCCAGCTCCTCCTATATTTCCAAGGCGTTTTAAACTTAAATCAACGTGTGCGTGCATTTCTTTGTGTTCACAGTGCACTTAGCAAATGAAACAAGCTATTTCAATGTTTGTCTTTAAAATGGCACTCACATAAATGCTTAGTGCAAGCCTGTGACTGGTGTGTTGAGGGAGGGAGCCTGTACTCACCAGCTCAACAGAAAGATACAAGCGTCCCCCTGGGTAGGCTCAGTATCAAATGAGGATACACAGTTTGGGTCAATGCACTCCTCTCACGGAGCACCCACGTGGGCATCTTCCAGCACTGCTGCACTTGGGGACCAGGCATGCTCTCTGTGAACCTCCATCCCAGAGCTCCCAACATGCCTGCACTGCCTCTTACCTGCGTCCAAGCTGCATGGGCACGCAGCACACACTTTCTGTGCACTGCTGGGTTTTCCTGCCACATAACGGCCTGTCCTGCCCTCAGCATATTTGCAATAATGAGGATTTATTGAAGTGTGTGTGTGTCAAGGCGGTCTGCAAGGATTCCTGCTTTCACAGCTTTGTGACTTCCACTGTCACCCACAGTATTTCTTTCTTATTACTAAGCCAGAAGGCCTATGTCTTTTTTTCCTTTTTGTATAATTCAAATTTTTTTTTCCCTTTCAGAAAGCAGAAAAGGATCATATGGGACAGGGAAGAAGACAAACAGTGCCTCTGTCTCTGCATGGACATGTACTATGTGTTTTCCCAAGTCCTCTGTCTCAAATTCTGAACTAATAACCCATATCCAATGGGAAAAGGGATGTAGAGATGTGTACACGGTGGGCAGTGGCTGGACTCTGGGTAGAGCTAGAAGACTGGACTTGCAAATCCCAGAGTAAGGCCTGACCCTAACAAGCCTGAGATAACAAAGCCAGGGCCTGGTGGTTGGCATGCCTTAAAGGGAACAGTAGTAAATGGTAACTTCATGAAAGTTCTGTACAGTGGGACCCTGCAAATGTGACCTTCTTTAGAAAAACTCTTTGCAGATGTAATTAGTAAAAATTCTCCAGATGATGTCATCCTGGATTATCCAGGTGACCCAAAGTCCAGTAATAAGCATCACTAAAGAGACTAAAGAGGGGCACATGGAGAAGAGGAAATCATGGGAGACAGAGACTAGGGTGATGAGGCCACAAAACACCCAGAACCACAAGAAGCTGGAAGAAAGAAGCAAGGATCCTCCCTACCTCGAGTCTTCAGAGGAAAGATGGCCTCATCAACACCTTTATTTCAGACCCCTGGTCTCCAGAACCATGAGATACATTTCTACTGTTTTAAGCCACCCAGTTTGTGGCACTTTTTCATGGCAGCCTCAGCAAACTCATCCAGACAGCAGTCAGGAATTCAGGGGGCTCTATTTACTCTAAGCTGTTCCTTCCTACTTACAGAGCTCCTGATGGCCATGCCATTGTCCCTCCTCAGATAAATCCTTAGCTCTCCTTGACCTCTGAGGACAGTGACGAAAATTCTCAGACTTCAGGACAGAAATTAAGTCTTGAGATGTGGCTGTTACATGAGGTTTGTCCAGCAGAAGTCCAACCATTTTTATAATGAGGATGGTGTGCACCACACCGATGTAACTTGGCAGCAAGAAGAGTGGACTGGAATGCAAATGTGTAAAACTGTACACAGCAATGGGGGCTGCAGATGCCATTCAGTGAGCACATGTACTGTGTGGCCGTCACATTCAAAATGACTGAGTTAACAGAGCAACGAATTTGCATCAAATTTTGCAGACTGAACATTCCTCCACAGAAACTACTGGATGATTCAGAAGTCTGCAGCTATGGGCAACTGGCAGCTTCATCACAATGACACTCCCACTCATGCATCACATTTCATGCAGTTTTTTTGTGAAACATCAAAATCACCCAGGTGACTCAGCTCTGCTACAACCCAGATTTGGTGCCCTGAGACTTCTGGGTTTTCCCAGAACTAAAATCTCATTGGAAGCAAAAGAGATTTCAGACCATTGATGAGAGTCAGGAAAATACAATGGGGCAGCTGATGGAGATTGGGAGAACTGTGTGAGGACCCAAGGTGCCTACTTTGAAGGAGACTGAGGCGTCATTGTCCTATGTACAATATTTCCTGTATCTTGTATCTTCTTCAATAAATGCCTCCATTTTTCATGTTATATAGCTGGATACTTTCTGGACAGCTCTTGTATTTCCAGTGTCTCCCCTGCAAAATGGTTTTCAGGTTGATGACATCATGTTTGAAGTATTTTGAGACCCTTGAGTTAAACAAGACTGTAACACTTCAACTGCAAGTTTAAATAGTAAATGGAACCATTATATATTCAAATATCACTGAACTAATTGCCTTTTCTATCCGTATTCTATACCTCATCTGTTTGCTCAGTTGGAGTATTAGTTTCCTGTTGCTGCCATAACAGCATATCACACATTTAAACAATATAAACATATTATTTTATACTTCTGAAGGTCAGGAATCCTAAATTCAAATTGCTATGCTTTTGGAGTCTCTAGGGAAAAATCCGTGTCCTTGTCTTTTTTAGCTTCTAGAGTATACCTAGCCTTAACTCACGGTTCATGGGCCTTCCCAGAAGCATAGTGTAGCATCTCTCTAAACAAACTTTACCCTGTAGTGAAAAGGGGACTGGTGATCATACAGAACGACACATTATAGCTACACCTGCCCTGCTGGGACAAGGTCAGCATACCCATAATGCTGCTGGGCTTTGTATTATCATTGGCCACAAATAAGCATCTTCACTGATTGACAGCAACCTGCTCTTCTCTAAGTCAGACTGTATTAATCTGTATTAAGTGGCCAAGGCTACGTGACTCCCCCAGCATCTGCAGAACCAACTGTTCTCCTTCACCAGCTACACCCTGTGTGCATCAGAACCCGGAGGGGAATCAGGGCACCCACATGCCAGCCAGGTACCAGTGCAGAGGGAGTGGAAATGCACTTACCAAGGAGACCAAAACCTGGAGTCACAGCCACAATGTTTTAGGTGTGTGGGTGATGGTCTGGAACAACTGGGCTACAGCTGCAACTGCAGAATGATGTCCTCTACTGAGACAACATAGCTCCATGTTTAGAACATGAACTCTAGGCAAGGACAGACAGCATTAACATGCAGCTCTGCTACACATTAGCTGTGGGAGTGGGCTTACGATGTAGCCTCTGTGCTCATTCCTGGCTTTGTCACAGGTGTAGTTTCCACAGCTGAGGTGTACGGTAAGAACCAACTGAGTTAACTCATGGGAACAGTGTCTGGGAAAGGTTCAGCAAGCCAGGCCCCAAAGCCTCTGTGGAGCAGGTCCCAGTCAGGGAGGTTAGAAGTGGGAAAACCAACTCAGAAAAGTGCTGGCTCTAGGACCTACGTACGGGACAGGGGAATCCCCTCAGCAAGAAGAAGCCATGTCTCCAGATGGGAGACTTTTTTCTGGTGTCACTGTGGAGAAAATGTAACTATTAACAAAGCAGCAACTTCCTAAGGTACGTGGCTCCTGACTAGGAAAGACCCCTCGGGAGAGCAGTGGCCATGCACAAGTCCCACTAATTCCAAAAAGGGAGAGTGCGAACACTGGAAGCTGGGCTCTGACCCTTACTTCACTAAACCATTCCTATGGTCTCATGGGATGCAGACCACTGACATTGCTCCACACTGATGACATCACTGTCCTTACAGTGTGTTCTGCGACCTAAGCAGGTCCAGAATCACTCAAGGGAGGCAGATCAACAATACTGGTTCCCAGGCCCCAGCCCTCTGATTCAGTGGGCCTGAATTGGGCCCACGTTTCTAATAAATAAGTCCAGATCATTCTGATGCAGGTGACCCGCAAGTCACCTATGAGAAATGCACCAGGGCTGCGACTCACAGTGTGGCCCACGATTCACAGTGTGGCCCACAGATGCTACAGCATCATGAGTACTAACTAGGCAGGTTACCAAGGACCATAAGGACCCACTTGGTTGACTGTGCAATTGATCCGAATCCCCCTGCAATCAGTAAGCAGCCTGCATGACACTCTTACTAGTATCCCTAAATCTGCCTCCAGTATTTGTCATGCTCTCTATCAAACAATCTAAGAAATCAGAATTCTGCATTTTACTTTAGCTTTTCCTGCCTAACTGCCTGGAGAACAAATTTTATGACTATTACTCACATATTGGGGAAGTTTACAAGATACATTACACTATACTATAAAAATGTTATGAAATAATTATATGGAATAAGTCATATAAGTACGTAGAGACTCTATTATATGCTTATGTCTAATTAAAATCCATGGAAACAGTTACATTGAACACAGTCTTTATTCACTAAACTTGAAAATATAAAATACAAAACCGATTCAAGTACTTCTCATATTAAACCAATTTTTTTTTATTTTTAATTTTTTATTTGAAACAGAAAAGTATTAAGTAGAATTTTTAAAACCCTTTACTTTACCTAACATATTTAATACTGTCAAGACAATTCTGTTATAAGGTTCAAATGCATCACTCTCAAAGACGTACCCCCACCAGCCATCAGCAAATGGGGGGCTGCAGGCGCACAGCTCTGTAAAGCCCTCTAGCCCCACCGTCCAAGACACACACTCACAGGCTGCCTGAAGGTCACAGTGATTCAAACAGGACTAAGAGGCTCTTCACACAGAAGGAGGATGAAGTTAGGAAGGGGGATGGTCCTCCCCTCGGATGCTTCGGTATTTAGCCATGTCTTCTGGAAATACCTTAGAAAGTTCTTGAATCAACAGGCTTTTAAATTTCTAAGAAGAAAAATGTATAGTCAAAATATCTTTATTTGTAACCCACCACCCAAGTTAAAGACTACAGCCCCCCGTCCCCCAGAGCCCTCCAAACAACAGAATCTGCTTTTCCCCACGCAAACCCACGTTCCAGTGCTGCCTGCTCATTGCCCATAGATGCAACAGTTAGCACACCAGCTGCAAACGACGCTTGCAGCTGCATTACAGGTACATCAAGAATTAGTTGAAGGGGAATTCATGCTCAAATACAAACTTCTTCCCTTCTGCTTCAAAGTGAAAAAAAGGCCCTCTTTTTAAAGAGCCATTCACACATGTGGAAATAATTTTTACACACAGTACATGAACAGGAATCTTCAAATAATATTTAATGAAGCAATGAATAACTCCAATCACATCACACTGTGTGTGAACACAATAAAGAAACAGAGCATGTTCTCTGTGGAGAAGTGTGTGACAGGGGATATGGCACAATGGAGTCGGGAGGCACAGGCTGGAGTCCACCACCAGAGAAGGAAAAGAAAACGAAGATTCAAGTCTCCTCCAAACCAAAGAACCACAATGACAGGAAAAGTCCCAACAGATGGCATCGCTGATATTTAACTCTTGTTTACTACTGTTATGTAATTCAGAAATCTCAAATTGTATAATGTTATCAGTATGGAAAAGAATGACAAAGTCTACTAGCCAGATTTGTTTTATAATGAGTTCTTTACATTCTGACATTATTTTCTGTTTCTAAGAGTCTTACCTTCATGGTGTCAATCTTGCCTTTAACTTGCTCATTTTTTGCTAGAGCCCTCTCCAGGCACTCTTTGGTGTAGAGTTGTGGATTTCGACCTTGATCTATATATCTGGAAACAGGAAGCATCTAATTAACACTCTCTTTGCTGACATCTATCATTATGGAGGGTAAGAAGTTATCAATATACAACTTCACATGGCCCTGTTGAGAAGAAACTGTGTCCAGAAACCAGTAAATTAAGATTCTTTCATTTATTTAAGGATAGAATGATGTGATCTCATGTTACTTGTAGTAACACAATTCATAAAATGCAGTAACGATCACTTATCAACCTAGCAAGCTCCATAGTTACACCACTTTATATCTGCCACATCCATGCTTCCCAAAGGTTTCACGGCCATTACCTTCTAATCCTCACAACAACCTATGAGGCTAGGAAGCTCTTGACAGGAGAGCTATGAGGGCACCAGGACTTCAGGCAAGGCATTCAGACATGGGGAGCAAGGGAGAGCCCTCCCAGGTGCAGCCTACACTCCAGATCCCCCACAATCCTTGAGAACCAACGTGCAGGAGCCTCACACTGCTGAGGGAGAAGTAGGGAGAGCTGCAAGCAGGACAGCTGGGCCCTGCTCACCCCAAGATTATTTTACAAACTGTTCCACTGCTTTCAGAAAGGTCAGGATGGGGGACATACTACTAAATAACCTAAGTAACTTGAATTAAACAGGGAGATTCTCTCCAATTATTTCTAACAGTATAAAACTATTTCCTGAAATCTTCAAATTTGTCACAAAATGTCTTCCTTAGCCCAAAGATTTCATTAAGTACACTGCCTAGATGAACATGCACATTTTACCAGCTATACGCCACCTGTCTTCTTCTGTACCCTGAAGACCTTCGTATTACTCAGCTAAACTGAATTATTCATTACAAAGAAACACCAGACTAAGCCCAATTTATGTATTATAATACTTTAGTAAAAAAAAAAAAAAAAAATTATCACTTCAGATTAAAGGCACTGTTAATGTTACTTAATGGCATAAAAACTGGCCTTTATGACACATAGCAAAAAATTTCATAAATCACAAGTTCTAGAAATTCTGTTACATTGCAATGTTTTTGAAATGATGAAATGAAGGAAACAGAATTATGGTTAATTCTAAACAAAATTCATCCACTTCTAGAGAACAAAAAAACCTTACAGGTTCAATTGTCCTAAATAAATCATTCAATAGTACTATTATTCAGATTGGGCTCTTCTTCTAGGACCCACAAATTGACCCCACTTCTGCTAACATACACACCCAGGGAGGTTAGGAAGTGCTAGACAGAAGGGCCCAGGCTGACATCTTAACCTTTGCTAAAGAAAGGT
This sequence comes from Noctilio leporinus, assembly GCA_004026585.1. Taxonomy (NCBI): domain Eukaryota; kingdom Metazoa; phylum Chordata; class Mammalia; order Chiroptera; family Noctilionidae; genus Noctilio; species Noctilio leporinus. The sequence continues at coordinate 72,152 of PVIW01003757.1, forward strand.
CAGTGTGTCTAAAAGTATGTGCTGAGAAAGCTACTGTGAGCCAGGAAACTCCTCTTGCCTCATGCAAAAATGACTGAGAGTTTGTGTCACTGCTTATCAGAGCCCAGAGACAACCTCCTTCCCGATACCCAGGTGAGTCTCCACTGAACCTTCTGCCCAATGGCTGGGGCTGGGGCTGGACTGACCCCAGTCCCCACTGTCCTCCAGCAATCTTTCCCCATCATCTATCTGTCAATAAACCCACCCCACACATTTATGACTGGAACAGTACTGATAAGGATGGCAAAGTAGCCTCCACTTTCCCATGCTTCACAAGCCAGCATCATCACCCAGGAGTCCAGAGCTGTACCCCACACATGACCTTCACTCCCACATGAAGCCAGAGGACTCAGTGTGGCCAAATTGGAACATGCAGAGAGAATGTGCCAACTGGCCAAGCCTGTGAAAACTGCAGTATGAATGTTCCATCTTTGTGGACAGCTGCTGAGTTCCTGTTACTTGGACTTATATCTCTGACCTTTTAGGATATAAAATAACAGGAGCTTTTCCTTTAGATTTAAAACTTCAGTTCTCAAACATTTCCCATCTTGAACAATTTGGTTTTCTATCACAGAAAAAATTTTGTTCACAGAAAAAATTTGTCAGTCATTGAACAAAACCTTTGTTTCTCAACCCAACAACATTTTCAGGCTGATACTGTACTTCTAATGGGAAAAAAAAAAAAAATTTGGTTAAAAAAAAAATCACGGCCCTGGCTGGTAGCACAGTGGATAAGGCGCTGACCTGTGAACCCAGGAGTCACTGGTTCAATTCCCAGCCAGGGCACAAACCAGGTTGCAAGCCAGGTCTCCAGCCAGGTCCGTAGCTGGAGGGAGGTGAGGGGCTACCATACATACATTGATGTTTCTCTCCCTCCCTCCGCCTCTCTCCCTTCCTCTCTCTCTCTCTCTGGAAATAATAAATAAAACCTTTAAAAAAAATTGCTTCTCTAACAGCCTTCCAAAACAACTTAAGTTTGAGAACCACGGTTCCACTGGATTGTTCAAGGAAATTGGTGGTTTTCAATTTTACTAGAAAAACTACTAGCACACTCTTGCACATCAGATTGATTGGCATCAGCTCCACAAAGAAGAGGCTGTTTGTCACAGAAAAACAGCAAAGGCTTGAGGAAGGGCAAGTCCAGGATTTTAGTCTTAACTCTGACACCAACTGGCTAATAAATAGCCCACTGCAGTCACTTACCAGTTCCTTCACCTATAAAATCTGGGGCATGACAAGTAAACCAGTGCGATAAAACCAGGATTTTAAAAAAAATTTATTTCCTAGGGTTGGTGCACATATCCCTCCTGTAAAAAATTGAACCACCTTCCCAACCAGCTTGAGAACTAATAGTCCCAAGACCAGATTACGTTTCAGGTTGTTTCCGGCTGTAATTTTTTCTTAAAATATAACCCACTTAAGTTATATTTAACTTTTTTTCTCTTTAAGTTAAAAGGAAAGTTATGTGGCTGTCTTTCTATCTAAACAAGACTTTAAAAGTCTATGATATTTTTCATATTTTATATTTAATATTCACAGGTAACTTTTTCAACAATATTGAGATATTTTTAAATTGTTAATCCTACCAGAACATAAAATTCTATTACGGCAGGTGCCTTTGTCTATTTTCTTCACTGGTACATTCCTAGCACCTAAGCTGTGCCTACCACACAGCAGGAACTAAAACACCCATGACTGAAGCAGACTAAATAAGAATTATACTTGAATGAATATCAGAAATGGTACTTACTCAAAAACTTCTAAAGGTACAGTAATATCATGAAGTTGTTGTCTGCACTTATCAATATCTTGTAAGCCAGTCACAATAAAATTCCTGGGGGTGGGGGGAGACAAAAATGGGGATATTTGGTTAACCCCATGGCACCATGAGCACCACCCACCTGGTCAACTAGGGCTCTACAAGTGTTCCTTCTACATACAGGTTTACACAAAGCTCGTAACTTTTTGGTTACCTACAGAATTCTAAGGAAAGGTTTGGAAATGCAGAATACCCTCATATATTGGGGGGCAGGAACCAACTCCATTGAGAATCCAATGGAAATGTGAACCTTCTCTCAAAAGCAATGGCCCTGATATACACCATGATTTTGTGTGTGGGTCTCAGAGAACTCACAGGGCCTTGGACTCCAGCTTAAGAAGTATCCTCTAGGTCTCAGGGATAGAAAGCCCTCACTGCCTGGTTGAATTTCAGCCGCCCTGAGGCACCTTCCTAAGTCCTAAGTCCCACAGCACCAAACGTGTATGCTTATGCCCCCCTATAAGGCCATGAGCCCTTCTCCAGGACATTCTATTTGTGTGTTTGCCTTTATCCATTCCAGGCCTTAGCACCACACTGTTAACAAAAAAATATTAGTTAATAAAGGGATCGTGGCCTTTCCCACCGCCCCTTCCCCCCATTCAAGCCTATGCAGCAGGTGCTGTCAGCAGCCTTTGTCTTTCCCCGCCCACTTCACCGCACTCTCAGCGAAGTCCACCTCCCCTCCAGGGCCAGAGAGGCTCCGAATTCCCCGGAGTTGGGAGGAAACGCTGGGAGACACAAGCGAGCAGGGAAAGACTTGGATAATGGAGTGTAACTCCCTAGGATATGAGCCCAGAGAAAAAACTGTTTTCTCTTATGTGACAAAGCCTCTAAATGGGCCTTCATGAAACGGTTCCTGCGAGGCAAAGCGGGAAGGGGCCGGGTCGGCAAGAGGCAGCCATGGAGAGCCGGCCCTCAATGCGCAGCCTGGAGCTGGGAGTCCGGGAGGCACCGGGCCCAGAGAAGGGTGGGAGAGGGGAGGTGGCTCTTCCCCGGGCCCCGGCCCCCGGCCCCCGGATCCCGGTTCCCAATGCCCGATCACATCCCAGCTCCCCGAGCAGACGCTGCCCGGCTGGCCCGGGGAGATGCAGGCAGACTCAGGCCAGCCACTTACAGTTTTTGGTTGAGCCCGGCCTGGCTGCTGGGCTGGAAATCGCTGACGATGATGCCGAGCTGCCGGATATTCTCCACGAACTTCTCTAGGTGCTCCTCCAGGTGGTCAAACTTCTCTGCCATGGCCCTACAATCAGCACCGCCACAGGCGCAGCCCTGCTCCGCAGCTTCCTACTTCCGCCCTAGCCGCCACCGCATCCGGTTCCTTCGAGGGGTAGGAGAAGCCAGGGGGCGGGGCTGGATGGTGGGCGGGGCTGGATGGTGGGCGGGGCAGGCCCTTGTTGGTGAAAACTGACCCTGGAGCGCCTCGGGCTGGGGGCTGGGGGCTGGGGGCTGGGCCCGGGAGGGGGCGGGCTTTAGGTCGCTCTGGCCCCCGCAGCCCTAAGGGCGCAGGTGAGTGGGCCAGCCAGCTGTCAGTTCTGGGGGACTCCCCAGCGTGCTCAAAGGACCCCAAAGGAGGCAGTGGCGGGGCCCTTCAAGCCCCTGCTCTGCCTTTACTGGCCATGACCAAGTTCCCTTGTCCCTGAGCCTGTGATCACGTCCTTAAAAATCAGAAAAATGAGACCTGACAGGACAGCCACCTGAGGTCTAAAGAGGTAACACCAGGAAAAGGAGGAAGCACAGCCGCTAGGGCTTAGAGGCTAGCTTGGACCCACAGTGAAAACGACTTTTTTTTTCCTGAAAGTATAAATTACAGGTATTCGTTGTAAATAGTTAAAACAACACAAAAAGGAAAGTATAAAGAAGAAAACAGAAAAGATGCCTGAACCCCTGCCCCGCTGATTTAAGCCATTTTTAAGATCTTGGAAGCCATTGCTCCCTGCATTTCTTGCATGTACATTCATCTGAATTTGTATGGGCAAGACCCTGTTTATGCTTATCCTGAAACTAGAAAAGCTGCTGTTCCTACTGCCTGTCATCTACCAGACCCAATAAGCAGAGACAGGGACTATATCTTTACAGGAACTTTATTCAGATGGTCGGTGGTCTGAGAAGACAGTGCGTTTCTACCCTAACAGACCATCTCAAGTTCCATCATCAACAGGCCCTTTTTATAAGGAGAAGAAAAGTATAGGTAAGGGGTTTGGAATTCAGGATAAAATTTAATCAGGTAAAAGCTGCAGCATTTTTTCATCTTTGTCCTGGGCTGTGTCTTTGTACTCTGCTCAGTGGTAGTCTCACCCTGGAGTATAATGGCTCAGATACCATCTTGATTGCTTGCAGTCTGCCTATGGCACAAAGATGGAACTGCTTATGGTTTCCTGGAGTCAAGGTGGGTCATAATTCCAGTTCCAAAAACAATAGCTTTTTACATACATTGATTACTAAGTTTATTAGCTGTTGCCTGAAACTAAAATTTTCCAACATTTAGGTCCCCCATCAATCCTGATGTAATTAATAGCACACCCTTTTACATGCTATCAAAAGTGTCTCAGTGCTCACTTTGGCAGCCCATACACTAAAATTGGAACAGTACAGAGAAGATTACCATGGCCCCTGAACAAATATGACATGCAAATTCGTGAAGCGTTCCATTTTTTTTTTTTTAAGTGTCTCAATTTGGTTTATACATTACATGATCATCCTAGTTGAAAGGAAAATTGTAAAATATTTGGAACTGAATAACAAGCACTTCCTATAAACTTCAGGTTTGTTTCTAAAATGATAGTTTGAAGGAAAATATAAGCAAAGGTTTCAACTCAAAAAGAAAAAGCAAGAGAAATCAAAAGCTCAACAATTATATAGAAAGGAGTGATGAAAGTAAAAACATAGAGTGATAAAAATAATACTTTTCTCAAGTTTTCTTTCTATATTCACTAGAAACTAGAAAAATGAACAGTAAAGAAAAGCTGACTGTTGAAAAGCCAAATATACATACTTTTGTCAAGTCCCATCAGGGAGGCAGAAAGAGAGAATAAGCAATATTATAAATGAATGAGGGAATGTAATTCAGTTGCAATAAAACTTATTTTAATTTTTTTATTGTTCAAATTACAATTGTCCCAATTTTACCCTATTGCACTCCCTTGCCCCCTCTGCAAACAATCCCCACCCTTGTTGTCTATGTCCATGGGTCCTTTAGACTTGTTCCTTGACTAGACCCTTCCCCTCCTTTTGTTCTTATTTTGAAAAGCTTGGAGGATGTGGACAGTTTATAAGAAACTATGAAAAATTAACTTTAGAAATTAGAGAAAATCAGATAAATCCTAACCTTTTAATAAATTGGCCAGTAGATAAAAATCTTTTAAAGAAATGAAGGGCATCAGGCCCTGACAACTTTTTATATTAGCTTGTCTTATTTTAATCAAATATTTAGGGAAAAATAAATTCAAACTTACCCAGATGCTTTCAGAAACCATGGGGAAAGAAAGGAACACATCTCAGGTCATTTTTTAAGGGATGTATAATTTTGATACAAAAAGCAGACAACAAGGAGAGTAAAAAAGAAGAAAAGAAAATATAGTCCAATCTTTTTTTCTGCAAGTGGGTGCAAAATCCTAAATATAAGGAAATTGAATCAGATATCATGTTTCAGCTATCTATTGTTACATAGCAAACCTCCTTATAACTCAGTGTCTTAAAACAATCATTGTTCTCTAAGTTGCTCCCAAACCTGCCATGTAGGCTGTGCATGGCATTCACAGTTCATCTGTGCTCCTTGTCATATTGGTGGGGGTGGCTTCAACTGGGGCTGGAGAATCTGTTTTCAAGGTATCTAACTTACTTGGCTGCCGTGTTGATAGGGGGTGCCAGCTGGGAGCTCAGCTGGACTATAGGCAGGACCAGTGTCCCCCTCCATATGAGTCTCTCTGCAGGCTTTTGGGGGTTTCTTGCCTCTCCATGACTGGGGTGCAGGAGCTCAGGGGTGCAGGGTACATAGCTCAAGAGAAGCAGGCAAAAACTGTACTGCCATTTGTGACCTAGATTTTGGAGTTCCATCATCACTTCCACCAGAGCCATGGCACATTTGGCTTTCCAGAGGGAACCTAAATCCAATCTGTCAATAAGATGTAAGTCACATTGGTAGAGCAGGTTAAATGAGTGATCTTTTTGAAGTCCTTTTCAGATAATACAACCTGCCATACTTCATATTGAAAAAATAATAATGATCTACTGGGCTTTCCTAAGACTGCACACGTGATTAAATATCATTAAAATCTATTCTATAAGAAAATCCATTAAAAAGTATAGAAAAAAATCTCCCGTAGATTCTTAAAAATAGACATTTTATAAAAATTCAACCCAATTCATGATTATTTTAAAAAAGAAATTTCTGAGAAAAACTAAGAATAGAAAGAAAAGTCCTAAATCTAATAAAGGATGAATTTCCTAGATCTAATAAAGGATAAATGCAGAAGGTATCCAACTTAATTATGAAACTGTCACCCCAACTACTATTACTTTACACTTGAGTGCCAGCCAGCTGAAAGACGGTCAAGAAAGTAAGTAGCACTTGGCTATTTTTTAAGTCCTCGCTATTATCTGCCCTTATTTTGACATTGAATCTTCTGAATTGTCATTAAAATTTCATTGCTCTACCTTAGCTTCCCAATTATACTTTAGGCATTTTGAGGACAGGAATCTAAACTTACATATTCCTCAGAGTCCTAAATAATATTTTTATTATTATTTAAAGACCTCAGGAAAAGAAGACAGAGGAAGAAGCAAAAAAGAAACAAAATGACTATTTTTCCACTAAGAATATAACTCCCAAAAAGTCATTCTTTTCTATGGAGGTAGAACCTGGCAGCATTTGCTTTCCAAATAATTAAGAGATGGGGTACTTCTGCAGTGTTGACTTAGGCCCCCATCTGCTATACCGCTTTCCTGTTTTTTCCAGCATTTACTGAGTTGTTTCTGTCTTCTCCTACACTTTCAGGTATCACCTGCAAGGGCCAGTTTCTTTTTTCTTTTTTAAGATTTTATTTCTTTATTTTTAGAGAGAGGGGAAGGGAGGGAGAAGAAAAGGGAGAGAAGCATGAATGTGCGTGGTTGCCTCACCCATGTCCCCAACTGGAGCCTGGCCTGCAACCCAGGCATGTGCCCTGGTTAGGAATTGAACCAGTGACCCTTTTTGGTTCTCAGGCTGGCACTCAATCCACTGCACCACACCAGCCAAGGCAGGGCCAGTTCCTAAGAGCAGTTTGGCCAAAGGAAAGCTTACATGGAGATGTCTGCACTGCTGCTTTTTCCCCTGCCTAATAACGGTCCTCCTGGATCTGTTACATTACCCTTGTATTAATTCCCCAGGGCTGCCGCAACAAATTACCACGTACTCAGAGGGCTTAAGCAACGGAAATTAATTCTCTCACAGTTCAGACCAGAGCTCTGAGATCAAGGTGCTGGCAGGGTTGGTTCCTTCTGAGGTTGAGGTAGAATCTGTTCCAGGGCTCTCCCCGAGCTGCTGGTGGTTTGATGGCAATGTTTGGGGTTCCTTGGCTTGTAGAAGCATCACTCTGATCTCTGCCTGCGTGTCTCATGGCTTTCTCCCTACATGTGTCTGTCTCGTAATTTTCCCTTTTTCCCAGTCATTTTGGATTAGAGCCCACCCTACTGACCTGATTTTAATTTAATTATATCTGCAAAGACCCTATTTCCAAAAAAGATCACATTCTTAGATACTGGGAGTTGGATACTAGGATTCCAACATTTTCTTCCTCCTCTGTTCAGAAACTAGTCCCAGCTCTCTGCATTGTGACTGCAGGATATTTGTGTCAGGTTGTAACGAGTACAATTATGGTATCATCCCTGACATTTTTGTGACTCGTGATTAGATACATGCTCATATTTTCCTTCCATAAACTTTCTCCTTGCCCTTGCCTCTCGTTTGCACTGTCTGGAGTGAGACCAGAAATTGAGGTTTTCAAGTCTGACTTTTGGAACCATGCCCAATGGAGCCATTGAGATCCACTGAATACAGAGGACTTTAAAAGCCTTTCTAAGTCACTTATCTCCCCGTTGTCCAAAATTATTGCTTCATTGACTATTGTTCTCTGCTGAAGCAAAAGCAATCAAACCCCACTGAAATCTACATTGACATTCATCCTTTTCCTCCTTAAACAGCTAAGTAGTGGCCACTTTCCTTTTACTTCACACCTTACACCCTGTTGAGTTGTTTGTAAGAACCATTTTAAAAGGGTAAACACTCCAGTCTCCAAATCTAAATGAAATTAGGCTGGAAAATTCCAGCAAGCCAGAAGGACAATGCGTGCAGAAAACCTGCCGCACTCTTCTGACTGTAGACCTGGGGGCCTTGTTTTCCCTCTGTCCGTGTGACCTGTCACTGGGAAATTTCCTATCTTCTAAATCTTTGTGACCTTGGAATATGGAGGCTGTTTTTTCTTTTTTCTTTTTCTTCATTTCTTTCTTTCTTTTCCTTTTTCTTGTTTTCTAACTTATTCACATTATTATTGCTTCTTCATCACTCATGGCCCTTAGTGATGCCATTTAGAACATCTTTTTGCCATTCATTCTAATTTATCTGAGAACCAGATTTAGCTTAACCTTTTTTTTTTTTTAATGCAGTTATCTATCCTGCCCAGAGGGTAAAACAGCTGGTTTCTGCTTTTCAGTTTGCAAATTTTCTGCACATTAGCATTTCTAGGAGAAGGAAGATTTGTAACTCTGTTGCTTTGATGATGATGATGATGATGATGATGGTCATGATCGTAGCAATAAGAATATCTAGCTACTCATATGGGTTATTTCATTTATTCTTCATAACCCTAAGAGGAAGCTACTATAATTCACACCATACATGGTCAAATACAGGCCAAAAAAATTAATAGTATTGGGAAGCAGAATAATTCCAGCTGGTAGAGGATGATGGTACTGTTTTTCCCCAAGTGCCACAATGACCCATGAATGTTGAAATAAATTAGACTTACCACCAATTCTAGTGGGTTCACATATCAATAAAAGGGCATGCATTGCAACAAAAATATGAATTGTGTCTTATTTTTACACTAATAAGTTTTGAGAAACAGATTTCTATTTTCTTTTACATGGAACATTGTGGTTCTGCCTTGGAATTCTGTAGAATGAAACTGTGATAAGAATTTTTTTTAAGATTTTATTTATTACTTTTTTAGAGAGCGGGGAAGGGAGAGAGGGAGAGAGACATCAATGTATGGTTGCCTTTTACCTGCCTCCAGCTTTGGACCTGGCTGGAGACCTGGCTGGAGACCTAGCTTGCAACCTCATTACGTGCCCTGGCTGGGGAATCAAACCTGCGACCTTTGGGTTCGCAGGCCGGCACCTTAACCATTGAGCCACCAGCCAGACAATTTGGGGGATTTTTTGGTTTTTTTTTTTTTTTTTTCAGATTTTATTTATGTATTTATTTTTTAGAGAGAGGGGAAGGGAGAAAGGCAAAGAGGGAGAGAGACGTCAATGTATGGTTACCGTTCACCTGCCTCCCGCTACAGACCTGGCTGGAGACCTGGCTTGCAACCTGGTTATGTGCCCTGGCTGGGAATTGAACCAGCAACCTTAAGGTTCAAAAGCTGGCACTTTATCCACTTTGCCACTAACCAGGGCATGATAAGATTTTTAACAGCCACAAAATGAGACTACAGATTGACATGTAAACCAATCAGGGAATGGAAGTGTGAGGTGGACTTTCACTATCAAGTTTCTATGAAAAGTTTGTCACAAATTCAAGAGAGGACAGGACAACATTAAAGAAATGGGATTAAGATAAGACATCTAACTCTTTCAGCAATTATACACACAAACACACAAACACAAAAATATAAACTTTTTAGGCTTTAAACCTATTTTTGCTATACTAGTTCCTTTAATACACTGCTTGCCCTTATATCTCATAGTCTTTTATAAAAATAATGACCTTCAGCTGATGTCTAAGTTTGCCTTAAACACTCCAGAGAGAAATGAATTGTGCTCAAGTACGCTCTTCTAATTATGATGATCCAGAAGAGAAAGTCTTACCTTGCAGAAAATCAGAACACACAGGGGCTTGAAACACCTGCTTCTGGTTCTGATCAAGAAAGACAGATAGTCCACTTAGCATAATATTCTATAGTTAAATTAGCCAGTCAGTGAAAGACAAATACCATTTGATCTCACCTATAAGAGGAATCTAATGAACAAAATAAAACCACGGGCATGGAAACATGGAACAGACTGACAGTGACCAGAGGGATGGGGGGAGTAGGATAATGGTGGAAAGAAGGGGAAGGGACTAGTCAAAGAAAATTATATGAATGACCCACAGACCTGGACAACAGGGGATAGGATTCATGGGGGAGGGTAAAGGGGGAAATTGGGACAACTGTAAAATGAGGAATAAAAATTAGACTCAAAGCAAAGCAGGAAAAAAGAAAGACAGATAACCAAGACTCTGTCCAACAAAGAACACTTGAAATAAGCAATATAAAGCAGCTTTTGTTATAAAACTATGTAAATATATATGAAAAACCCTTCAGTATGGGAGACGGAAGCTAAGAAGGGACACGATCAAGGTCTATACAACATTGAACAGATATGCTTGTTAATGCCCAGGACACCAGAGCTAGTGTTAACCTCCTTAGCCTTCTAGAAAATAGCTTTAGCTATGCAAGTCCAGGACCTCTGAGAATCAGATTCCAAGATGGGATTAAACATGTAAGAACTATTTGGGGAAATCATCTAATAGAGAAAAGAGAGAAGAAACCAGAAGTTTGGAAGAACAATCAGACCAAGATATAGGTCTGACCCCAAGAGCAGGAGAGAGGAAAGGAAGCAGTGAAGGAAGATGGAGGAAGGAGGGAGGGAAGGAGTGAGGGAGGGATGTTTTAAAAATATAAATAAATTATATATGTGTTCTACATAATTCATGAGCAACAAGATTTGAGACCTACACCATTACAACTTCCCACAAAATGCCCATCCTCACACTGAGCCCTCAATGACCCCAAATGGTGTTCCCTACATCCTTTCTAAAAGTGAGATTTAGATATGGCCAGGGAAGGACAAAGCCCCACCACATCTTTGCCATATGACTTTGCACCACATTTTGATTTACCTTGGACATCTATTTTCTTCCCATGGAAGTAAAGGTAATTAATGTCTATCAACGTGTAAGATATCCAGAATAGCACCCAGACTGTGGAAAGCATTTGACAAATCTGGTTCCCTCTATCGACCTAAATGTAACATGCACAAAGCCAACCTTTATACTTCTTATAGCACTAAGTAGCTCTTTCTTCCAAAAATGCATTAACTATATCATTCTTCAACCTCAAATCTTCAGACATCTTCAAATTGTCTACAGCAGGGATTTTTATTTATTTACTTTTTTAATCTCATTTTTTGCATAACCCTATGCATGTGCCCCATGTACTTGTTCCATTATAAGCCCTCAGTGTGTGGGTGGTGGGAGGGGAGCAGTTGCATGTGCCCCTGAAAGAGCCATGAGGCCCTCAGAGGAGTGGAATATGTGGTCTGGAAACATTCACCCTCCAGGAAGTTAGGCTGCAGCCTCATCTTCCCTTTGAGAGTTCCCAGGCCACAGAATGAACTCAGAGCCCTTCGACTGACCCGCACCCTGGGGCTTGGCTGGATCTTTACAGTCCCTGCCTCCTCACTCTCACAGGTTTCCTCCCTCTGCCTAGAATTCCTCTTCTGCACTGTTGTCCCGTACTTGGGAAACTACATCCATTTAAATGAAGCGTTCCCTTACTGCTTTGGTCAGAATCTGGGACCCGTCCCTTCCCTATAGAGGTAGCAAATCAGCTAGAGGCTAAAAGAGCAGACTCCACCTGCAGGCAGATACATGTGGTGAATTTATTGAATCCCAATAAATCTGTTCCCCCTTCCTCCATAGGAATAAAAGTAAAGCCAGGCCCATGGCTTCCCTGGCCAGTCCACCTTAACTGCAGTTACTTGTGGCCTTGTTATCAAACAATGTGAGCAGAAGGGATGCTTTACCCAGTCCCTGAGTCTTCTTAATTGTCATTTCCCTCATCTCTGTCTGGACCTGGATGTGGCAGACACTTCCACTAAAACTTTCTGAGATGTTGAAAATGTCCTCGATCCATGCTGTCCATTAGGGTAGCAACTGGACAGTTGAAATGTGACTAGTGCCACTGAGGAACTGAATTTTAACTGTATTTTAATTTATTTAAACAGCCTCATGTCACCAGTGGCCACTATAGCAGATGTTGGCATCCTTGAGGGTAAAGGACAAATGACTTAGGAGAAACATGGGTCTTGGAATACTCATTGGAGCGGAGGTACCCTACCAAAATGGGCTAGTTAACTTGGAGCTGTTGAATGAGAGAACAAAACAAACAAACAAAAAATAAAACAAAAAAGAATGTTTTTTTAGAACAGTTAGAGTAGTGTGCATTATAGTTGTAGCAGAGATCTGTAGGCTCACTTTCTGAGTTCAAATCCCACCTCTGCACTTAATAGCTGTATGACCTTAACCTTGTCTCTCAGATTTCTCATCATTGCACTGGAGACATTAAGAGTACTCATGTCACCTCAGGTGGTTGTGACAATTAAAAGAAGTAATAAATGTAAAACACTTAGAATGTTGTATCCATTACATAATTATCTGTTGTTAATGACATTGGGGGTCTCTTTGTTATATAGCATATAAGCTTATCACTAACTAATTAATACATGTGTGTTTGAATCATGGATCCTTCATTTATTTGTGTAATATTGAGCAAGTCATTGACCCATGTTTACCACTCAATATCTGTAACTATTATTATAAAACATATCATATTGTAGTTTAGGTAGCTGTTTAGGTATTTCTCTTGTGAGCATCTCAAGGCTAGAGACTCATTTTTCTTTTTGTTATTCCATGATTAGCACGATGAAGATGCCTGTTTATTGAATAAATTGGTGAATGGATCAGTAAGTCCTCTAGCATTAGTTTACCTGAAAACCCAATACTTCAGCTGTGGAGATGCTATTTCTGAGACATCCCTTGACGTCACATCCCAATGGTACTCTAGTAGCATGCCTGAACAAGGGTGTTCTGTCCCTTCCACCCAGATCATCCCCAGGGACAACAGCACTTACGACACGAATGAAAGGATTACTCCGGCCGCAGCCCAGCACAGAGTGGCCAGCATGACTCACTCAAGCTGCTGCTGGCAGAGGGCACCTTCGGGATCACTCTCATCAATTTCTGTTTATTAAGTGCCTGCCTCTGAGGGGTGCCAGGGATAACCGGTGACATGTGGCTGGAATCTGAAGGCTTGGCAGGCCCAGCTGTATACCCTGACTTATGCAAATAACTTGCCCTAAGCAGGAGCCTGGCAGGAAATCTTTGTTCAGGCCTTTGCTGGAAGGGAGGAGGACTTGGAATATTCCCTGTGCTCTGGGCTAGAGAAGAGGCGACCTTAACCACAGTGAACCCTGGGGTGAGGAGATGTGTTCATGATAAAGGTTCTCCAGAACCAGTCGGATGGGTGGAGAGGTAGAGGGAGAGAGTTTATTTTAAGGCATTGGCTCATGTGATTATAGGAGCCAGCAAGTTCAAAATCTGCAGGTAGGCCAGCAGGCTAAAAGCCCAGGGGAAATTTGATGTTTCAGCTCAAGTCTGAAGGCTGCCTGGAGGCAGAATTCCCTCCCACTTGGGGGTCCTCAGTTTTTTACTCTTAAGGTCTTCACCACTTCATTTGATAAAGCTCACCCGCATTGGCGGAGGGAGGAAGGGTGTCATCTGCTTTACTCAAAATTTACTGATTTAAATGTTAATCTCATCTAAAAAACACTTCCACAGAATCTTTTAGAACAACGTGTGACCAAGTATATGGGTACCATGACCCAGCTGAGCTAACTCATAAAATTAACCATCACAACCATACTACTTTATAAAAGCAGAAAACCTGAGTGCTGACATAGGCCTGGGGCAACCCCAGCATTTGGGCAAAGAAGTGGGATCTGTCCAGCCCAGGGTCTTGTGGCATGAATGCTGTGAGGGGAAGGGACTGATCCCCTGGGACCGTTGCCTACACCCAATGGGAAAGAAAGCCCTTGAGGGTGTGAGCAGGTGGACATGGGTCCACCCACAGCACACAGTCGTCCCAGCCTCAGCATCAGTCCATGTGAGAAATAATAACAAGTAGGACAAAGGGATGGTAGTGAGAATGTTTGGTGGGAGTGAGCCGGACAAAAGAACTAGCATGGGGAAGAACTGCACATGACTGTGGTTCTGGCTTGGACATCTGGCAGAAAAGGTGAAACATGATAGATGATTCCAGAGGAAGAAATCAAAGAAGCATAGAGTGTTATTTTTTGAGCCGTGTTGAGGTTGAGGTACTTTGGGGATGTTTAAATGGAAATGCCCAGCAGGCCGTCTGAGTGGATGGCCCAGTGCTCAGTGCCAAGGTCATGACAGAACCATGGGGAGAGGGGTTGAAGAGACTCAGAATTACAGGACATTAATGTCATGTCCAGGGTGAAATTGGCAGGAGAGTGGGCATGCAGTGAGACCTCAAGCGCTCAGGGCAGGGGTGGGAGGGCTGCCATGCACAAGGAAGGATAGAAAGAGCCCCCAGCAAGAGGATGAGAGGAGCATGTGAGAGGTGTGAGCTGAAGCTGGAGAGGAAGGAGCTGAGAGAGGGGACTGTCTCCACAGGACTTGGACACAGGAACTGGGTGACCACGGAAAGAGCAAGAATGGAAATGCACCCACAGCGGGAGGGGGGCGGAGAAAAGAGACCTTGTAGGATCAGCAAGAGGTCTTCCCCAGCATCAAGTGGCGTGTGAGCAGTGACTGGGCCTGCAGGGTGATGTGCTTGCAGGTTCTTGAAAGGTCTCGCTGCGGTTTTGGACTATACACATCACAGATAACAACTATGAGAGGAAAGGGGGCCACATGGCAGGCCTGACCAACTCAATAACTGAAAGCACCACAAAGGATGTTCTGACCATTAAAATTCCTAACTGAGCAAGTTATAATGGGAAGTCATGTCCTGAGGTTTATGTGATAGATTAATCTTTATCTTGAGCAAGCCCTGTCCCTCATTTGTGTAAAATGTCAGAATGATCTCTTCTCCAGACTACTAGAGAAAAACACTTGGTACCAGGACGAGATGACCCCAACATTCCTAATTGTTATTTTTTAGGTGCATACCTCTGTAACCTCTGCATGTTAAATGTTAACTATCCTGCACCCACCAATGTAAAGGAATCATGAATTTCTCCATTTAGCTTTTTAGCCAGTCCTTTTTACCCTAGAGCTTTCTTCACTTTGCTTACTCCTGCCTCCTTCATCTACCATCAATGGATATCATACACTCTTCCTTATATTTCCTCCTTTTGTTCTAACATGTAAAATAAGTTACAAATCTGCCCTTCCTTAGAACATTTCTCAATCCTTTGAGATTTTGATTCTGGGTGTGGCCTTCAACTTTGGCTCAAATAAACCCTTTAAACTTTTATTTGGGTTTGAAATTTCTTTTGTTGACACAATCACTGTCACCCTGGGTGGTGAAAAATGAAACCCGCACTCTAGAGGCTGCCCTGGCCAGGCTAGTTTATAATCACTTCATGCACATCAACTTCTTTAATCCTCACAACAACCTTGCCATACAGGTGTCAACTGTTCTTGCCAATTGTCAGATAAAGGACAGAGGCAACAGGGCATTGAGTAGCATGCCACACCAGGACTGAGAGTTGGCAATGGGATCCAGGATCTAATTTCTAAGAGACAGTGCTACCCACTCACTGAGCAGTTGGTTAAGTTACCACCAGGAAATCCCACGTGACGGCTGTCCTGTATTATTTAGATCATCTTTGAAGTGGGTTGAATGGTGTTCCCTGCCACCTGAAAAGATATGTCCATTGTCCTAGCCTCCAAGAACCTGTGAATATGACTTAATTTCAGGAGGGAAGCCTTTGGATATATAATTAAATTAAGTATTTGAAGATGAAAAGATTATCCTAGGTAGATGAATCTAAATCCAATGACAAGCTGGAAGAAGCAGAAAGGATCCTCCCCTAGAGCCTTCAGACACCTTGATTTCAGAATTACGGCTTCCAAACATTGGGGGGAAAAAATCTGTTGTTTGAGGCCACCACATTTGTAGTTATTTGTTATGGTAGCAATAGGAAACTAACACACCTGTACCAAAGCTATTTAGGATTTCCCAGAGTCTATCTGGGCTGCTTTTCTGCTAACTCTGAGATTTAAACATCACTGTTCTAAGTAGCATACCTCCAATTCTAGGAAGTGAGGTCTCCAGAAAGTATTTCAAAAATTCCACAAGCAATAGGCATGTCAAACTGGAACACTCAACTTGGAATGTCTGAGTTCAGAGTTTGCTCAGGTTAAAGGTTTACTAATTTTTCTGTATTGTACAAATTTTGCTGCCATCAGTTAAACTCAGGCTCACTACTTGACATAACTCTGTGCCATCTAGCAGGGGAAGACTCTTCCCAGTCCTCCTCCTGTCCTCTGCTGCCTACCTCCCACAACCGGGACTCAACGCTTGCCCAACACACCATATTCAGGTCACAGAACCCCTCCCCACATATGACTGTGAGGCAGAATAGTAAGAAGCTAGAATTCCTGGGCCTATGGAATGGGGAAATTGAGATAAGAAAATTAAACAAGGCCAAACAACATGAACAATTTACAGCCAGCAAGACCTTATCTTCCCTAACCAAGGATACTTGAGAACATTGTATACCTCTCCTTCTCAGATGGAGAATAAATAGCTTAAAGCACCCTGGTCAGGGAGATAAAGGACAAAGACCCACACAACGAACAGATAGATGTGGTTTGCTATGGGAGTTAATTCATGTTTGCAGTGGCATTAACTTTTGTATAAAATTGCCAGCCTACAATGTGTTAATGCCGTTTGTGCCAGCCAAACCCAAGGACAGATGAAGTCAGAGGAAGAAATAACAAAAAATAAACAACAACAAAAAACCAACCCTGATTAGAGTCAGACCAACCCAAGATAAAAGTAAAATAGTGAAAATGACCAGGAAATAATCCCAAACTCCCCTATATGCTAATTTTGATGCATCCGCATATTAAAAACACACTTGGAAGGCTGATGAATAGTCTACTGGAACTGTCCCCTAAGATTCTCACCCACAGGAGAGAGAAAAACCTTTAGAATGAAGGATGCTGACAAGGGCTCTCTCTGGAGCATGCCCTTCCCCTTCTCAGGCATGAGCTTCTTACTCTCTTTCTCATTAACTCTAAGGGACCCCAGGGCACTTGCAACCTTGCAACTGTCGGATCAGCAGCTGGTCTGGGCTTATCCACTGAACCTGTCTAAAGGTCCCCTTTTCTCTGACCTGCCAGGGAGTTGACAGCAGCTCTACCTTGGCTCCATCCTTTTCTATAACCTTCCTAAGGAGCTGAAGCAGAGCACCACCTAGGCTCTCTTTTATTGCTTCTTCTACCCTAAATCTTTCCTTTGTTTCCCTGTTGCCGGCTTTAATAAATGTACTCTCAAAATCACTTGGATTCATGCTGTGAAATCTTTTCCTACGTGAAGTCAAGAACTCACACGTTACAGGCTGGCTAGAGGCAAACCCTATCGGAGCCTAGTCCCTGGCAGTGAAAACACCACATCCCCCAGTACCTCTGTACATAGGGCAGTAGTTACTCTCCTCTCATAGTTAAAAGAGTTGGGTGTTGGCTCACTTCAATACCATACTTTTTCCAAATCTTTAACAGAGGCCTAATAATTTGTCAGACATGTAAAACTGCTTTAAAAAAATCATACAAACAGTGACATGGGTCTATTGATGGTGTCTGCCAAGCTGAATTATGTACATATATTCATAGCCAGAATATGACTGATCACTCGAAAGTTGTGATTTCTTCACCTTTACTCTTACATGTTAATCTGCATCCTATTAATCTGAGTGTTTCACAAGCATAATCATTACAAAAGTTATCCAGCTTTGTTCTAATTAAAAATATAAATAACAACATTTTTGCATAGTTATGACAGTAAATTGAACCAGAAACTCTCTGGCCGCAACATTCTCTAAGCACTTTTGCATCTAACATATAAACTACTCTGAACAATAATTTACTCTAAGGGATATATTTTACTGTGGCTTCTGTAACCATTGCTGGCTTTTAAAATTCCTTGTTTCCCTAACAACATCTGAACTCTTTATTTCCTAAGAAGGTGAATTAATAGTTCTCAAAGCTTATCACTACTTACAGATACTAAATTGGGGGCAGGAACTTCTTCTTTGCTAACAAGTATTAAGGAACCACTCTGTGGCAGGCATTTTTACATGTTACTATAATTTTAGAAATCTGGGTTTTTTATTACTTTTTGTCAGATATTTTGCTTGACTTTTATATTCTCTTTTTTCTGTAACAGGTTCTTTCTTTATGGGATCGTTCTAGGCAGAAATAGTGATTTCTCCACACACAAATTTGCCAGAACCTCTCCGTTAAGTGCTGAGGTTGTAAGACTCACAGCTGATTAATTACTTCTTGCAGTGAGCCTGGTGTTGGCTTCCTCAGTTGTGAGTCAGACACTACCCTGAAAAGTCCCCTCAGGTCGCGTCTTTAGGGATATGAGGATGTCCTACCATGCACCTGTGAGAGAGTGAATGTGAGTGTGTGAATGTGTGAAGTGTGCAGATATATGTGAATGTGGGTGTAGATGTAAATATGTACACATGCATATGTGTGTTGTGTATCTATAAATGTGTGTGTGTGTGACATGTGTATCTGTGAATGTATGTGCACAAATAGATGTGTAGCTGTGATTGTATGTGAGTGTGAGAAATAATGTGTTTATATGAATGTGTGTATGTGAATCTGTGTGTGTGGGCATGTATGTGTGCATCTGGGTGTGAGTATGTGTGTGCTGATGGGAATGTTCAGAGTTGAGAGAGCCACAAACAATCGGTGAGGAATGATCTTTACCCAACAGCAAGGGTGGCAAAATCCAGTTAGCAGGCCCCTTAGATGTCTAGAAATCAAAGTAGGGGGTTAATGGCCACTTGCAGCCTAAATCCTAGGGCATGGAACAGGAAGGGCAGGGAATTTCCTGGAGAGAGTGTAAAGGTGGGAAGGAGGCAGAGACATCAAGGACTTGAAATTTGGAAACCAAAATTTAGACCAGGATAGAATCCCTAATAGGTAGCAGGGGATCTGTTTACTTTGATAGTTTGTCTGGGTAGAGAGATGTTGATTCAAAGGCATTTTCCTTCAGAACTTGGAGGGTTCCACTCCATTATCATTTATCATCCACTGCAGATAACAAGAGATCTGATTTCAAACTGATTCTCATTTCTAGAAAGCCTTTCTCCATTCTTAGTTTTCTGAACATTTTCGGAAATGTATCCGGGCCAAGGTCTCCTATTCATGACACTGAGAACTCAGAAGGTTTTTCCAATCTGAACACTTTTGTCCTTTAATTCTGAAAAATTCTCAATATCTCTTCTGCATATAATTCCTTCCACCCTTATTCTCTTTTATTGGTTCCTTTAGTCACATACTGGACTCTATGCATTAAACCTCTAGGTCTTTCATTTTTTTCTCTGTGTTCTCTCTCTATTGTCATTCTCTTATCTAAGAAATTTTTTTTTTCTATTTTACCTTCCAAACTTTCACTGATTTTTCCTTTTCCTATTTTCATCAATATCTTTTATTTCAACAGCTTTTTCTTAGTCTCTATTTGCTCCATAAAAAACAAATAATAATAATAATAATAATAACCTTTTCTTGCTCAGCAAGAGCAATATATCTTAAATCCCTGGGAATACAAATAATGGGGTTTTTTGCTTGTTTTTTGTGTGTGTGTTTTACCATAAAAGTATCTTTGTTTCCTGTGTTAGCTCTGTTTTGGGGTTGTTTTATTTCTTTTTCTGTTTATACAGTTTAGTCTCTCTAGTCACTGGCAGGTCTTTCTTCATCAACTGGTCCTTCCTTACCTGTCCTCATCAAAGTGCAAAGCTGCCTGGAACTAGTGCACTTCAGTTGGCTGGGAATGGTGGGGAGCAAATATGCTTTAGGGCCCCCAAATGCAAGAAGGCAGAGTGTATTGCTTGGATAACCAGTTCCCGCAACTAACTACCCAAGTTCTCTGAAGATATTTCACTTAACATCTTCAGAAACTAATTCTGCTTTAGAAAAAGGAGACAGATGAAGTTATGGGAATTGTTTGTATTTGCTGTTGTTATCATGACTGTTTTTCCTAGGAAATAAATCCCTAGTGATTGTATAGTCCCATCTTTGGGAAAATGGAGAACTATTTAGCCCTTTAAAAAATATAGCATATCCTGAAACCATCTCAAAATCCCTTACAATAATGAATAAGGGAATTGGTAAGTCCACAAAACCAGCAGAATTCAAATACACACTGAAAACTGGTCTGGCCTCCTCAGATCATGATGAAGCTGAAATTGCAATGACTTCCCTGATGAGTACAAAAACCACAGTGCTTTGTGGCATGTAAAGTTTGAATCCAAATGACAAAGAACTTTTCAGTCTTATCAAAATGACAGTACACTCAGTCCTCAAATGTATGTTTCTACTATCCATGGCTCTCCCTGGCTTCTTAAATCAACTCCTCAAATTATGCACCAAACCTGATAGCTTTACTTCCTAATGTGCAATCTTAAAAGTAGATTGCCTAAGTAATCACCTGGGTTAAGTTCCAATTTTAAAGATAAAGAGGCTGAAGCCCAAAAATGTTTTGAAAGTGCAGCATTACAGGTCACACAACCAGCTGGTGAAATAATTTAAAAAGGACCATGGGACTGGAATATGGAGATATGGGTCTGGCTCCAGTTTTGCTGGTTCAGATTGGCCAACATGTTAGCTGGGATGTGTTTCTGGTAGGTTAATATGTGAACATGAATCCTGGTACCAGAAATTTGAGGTGTTCTAAATGCCAGCAGATTCTGTAAGATATCAAAATGATCTATGAAATGTAAGCTTAGTATTCTGGTTTGCAGAGAAGACACCCCTGATCACATTTCCCTAAATCCATTCTAATCATCATTGTCTGAATGTGTAGGTGATTTTTCGGAAGCCAAATGGTTCTTTCACATCCCATGAGGCTCTCAGAATCAATCGAGAAGAACATAAAGAGGGTCAGAGATTTGAATAATTATTAAGTTTTAAGATTCCTAAGAGGTCTCTGAGATTATCCATTCTAATGCCTTCATTTTATAGGTAACGAACACAACACATAAGTAGTTTGACCAAATTAATATGGTTAGTTAAGTGACAGGGGCCACAAGAGCCTTCTACTGGGACTTCCCAGCCTAGTACTTTTCCATTCACTATGTCATATCACCAGCAGAATGCTATCCACAAATCGGCCTTGTGGGTTTCAAGCTATGAGAAATTAGATGAGTGAACAAATACTCACTGACACATTTCCTAAGACTATTTAATTCAGATGCACATGGGAGAGCAGATAAAGTACCTCCCAGACAAGGTAAAGCTAATGGAGTTCATCATCATTAAGCCCTTATTATATGAAATGTTAAAGGGACTTATTTAAGAGAAAAGAAGATCAAAACTATGAACATTAAAACGACAACAAACTCACAATTATCAACAACTAAATCTAAAAAAAACAAAAACAAACTAAGGAAATAACTAGAATAGGAATAGAATCATAGATATAGAGATCATATAGAGGGTTATCAGTGGGGAATGGGGAGAGGGAAAATGGAGGGAAAGGTGCCTGGATTGAGAAGCATAATTGGTAGGTACAAAACAGGCAGGGGGATGTTAAGAATAGTACAGGAGCCCTGGTTGGTAGCTCAGTGAAAAGGTGCCGGCCTGCGAACCCAAAGGTCACTGGTTCAATTACTCAGTCAGGGCACATAACCATGTTGCAAGCCAGGTCTCCAGCTAGGTCTGTAGCTTGAGGCAGGTGAAAGGCAACCATACACGGATGTTTCTCTCCCTCTCTGCCTCCCTCCCTTCCCCTCTCTCTAAAAATAATAAATAAAATAAAAAACAATGTGCCCTGGCTGGTAGCACAGTGGGTAAGGTGCCAGCCTGCGAACCCAAAGGTTTCAGGTTCGATTCCCCAGCCAGGGCACATAACCAGGTTGCAAACCAGGTCTCCAGTCAGGTCTGTGGCTGGAGTCAGGTAAAAGGCAACCATACATTGATGTCTCTCTCCCTCTCTGCCTCTCTCTCTTCCCCTCTTTCTAAAAATAATGAAATAAAATCTTTTTTAAAAAATCAAAAAAATTGTATAGGAAATAGAGAACTCAAATAACTTATATGCATGACCCATGGACATGAACTAAGGGAAAGATTGCAGGAAGGAAGGGGGGGCACTGCATGGAGCGGGGGAAAGAGGGAAAAACTAGGACAACTATAATAGCACAATCAACAAAATATACTTTAAAAATAGAATTATGAATGGCCAAAATATCTCTATGTGATTAACATGCTTATAAAGAAAACATGTGGCTATCCCCTAACTAATAATTTTTAATATAATTCTGGAGTAATAAGCGTCTACAAGTACTTCTTAAGATCTTTAAAGATGGAAATTTCCTCAAACAGCTGCTTCAAGAAACTATGCTCATACCAATTTCTCAGAAATCTACTCCAGATTCCAAAGCTTTGCCTATACTTTAAAAATTACTTCTATTCTGTTATTAACTTTCCTTGACTTGGTTTTCAGTGAAATTGAGTCCGGAAACAAAAGATGATACTTTCAGGCTATAATTTAATATGAGGACAACACCTTTTCTTTGGGTGTTTCAATGGGACTATAGCGTGC
This sequence comes from Noctilio leporinus, assembly GCA_004026585.1. NCBI lineage: Eukaryota > Metazoa > Chordata > Mammalia > Chiroptera > Noctilionidae > Noctilio > Noctilio leporinus. The sequence goes on from PVIW01003757.1 coordinate 94,838, forward strand.
ACATTTACATGGAGCATTTGTTCCACTGGTAACTTTAAAATGTCATCAGTTTTTAACAAATGTTCCTCAAGATACAGAATTCCAATGGTAAATACTTGTTTATTAGACCAACTGGCAAAAATAAGTTCCCATTTCCATTGACCTGGCACCTTCCTATTCAGCCTTTATACAGGTGGTTTTGGAGACAGTAAACTGACTGTCCTGATATTAAAAGCTGTTCATATATGGATCTTTGACTCTTCTGTCTGATTTATTTTGCCCAGGGCTCTTAGGCAGTAACTGGATATTGACAACCTATAAAATGGAAATTCCAAGATCTAAAAAGATAGCTTTGAGAATAACAAGATTTGGGGGTACAGATGGGGACCCAGACCATCCAGGTGTCTGCATCCCCCTAAAAATAAAAAAAACTAGTGAAAACAGCAACATCACCCTACTCCTCACTCCATGCTCATCCTCACCACGGTTAGTGACAGCCTCAGTGGCCCCTTGCCCTCCTCTGGCTTTCATTTTTGAGATGGGACATTAGGTCCAAGACCCCTAGGGCTTGCCCCAGCCCCAGAATTCCATGTTTCTATGTCAAAAATAAAAATGTATTTTCTGTAGAATGTGGCTCAAGAATAAGTCACTTAGAAGTCCTTCTCTGGCTCTAGCAGCAGAGTTCTTAACTAAAAATTACAGAGTTCTTTACCAATATGCAGATGCATTTCAGATGACACAAAAGTTGAAAATTCAACATGCCTTGGTGAGAAGTGCGTTAAAAATCTTTCAAAAGCATTCATGTCAACCTGCATATTTCTAGGGCCCGGAGTCATACTATATTGTGAATCATGATGTTGATGTTGAATTATAAATTTCATTAGTGCAAATATACATGTCCAGTTACATAGTACAGATGGACAATCTTGTTTAAATAAATAAACTTAATAAAAAACCTCACACATGATCCATGGACATTCATATCAGCACTTTGAAATTGATACAGTGACTTATTTTTGTGGTGCAAGCAATGTGAGCAGGAAAAGTTTGCAATAAACCCAGTTCCTTTTTGACCAAGTCCCAGTCAATATACAGCCTGTCTCTGTCGCCTTAGAGTTGACTGTGTGACAGCTGATTTACAGAAATGCAGGCTATACCCTTGCAGACAAAGCTCAGATCCCTGGGGGCTTGGCATCCTCCCCTCAGGGTAGCATAACTGTGGTCACCTCTGTTCTCAGGAAGGACACTCAAAGAGATACTCAGGTCCCTGGCCTCCTGCCCCTTCACAATTCCAGTAGCACCAGGAATGCCCATTTGATGCCAAAAGCTTCCCTGGAAAAACACAGGTTTAACTAAAGCCAGCTGCTATGTGGGCAGTGACCTGGTTCACCATGACGACAAAGGCAAAGTAACACAGGAGCAGGAGTTGAAAACAGAGAGCAGTGGCCCCCGTTCTTTCTCAGCATCTTTTAAGTCTCCCAGGACCCAAATATATTTGTGTTCCCAGGGTTCAGTTTTAAAGAAGGGTGCAGGGTCTAAAATGAAAAGTGTTATTTACTTGAATATCAGTCCAGAAAACTCTAGGGCACGAGCCAATGGTCGTTAGGAAGAGAGTGTGTGTGTTTTAGGTGACGAAATGGATAAAATTCTGAGCACAGTTTTCTGAGCTTCACACTCATCCTGCTAAGCCTGCATAGCACCCACAGGACCCAGGGACCATTCTGCTTAACCAGCTCCCAAGACAAAGCAATAGTGCCTGTGGGGAGGGAGACAGATGAACACATTCACTCCCTGAAGAAGTGGGACAAAGAGGGATAAAGAGACCCTGGAGATGAAATAAGTAACCCTGACGACTCAGGAACACTGGATATTTGGAAGCTCTTACCAAAAAGTTAATTTTTCTGCCTCATCAAGGAAGGCCCTTGGAGAGTTTCATAGAACCTTATCTAAAATGAATTCTCAATATTCTAAGTCCAGAGCAGCCCAACTTGAGCGAAACAAATATGCCTAGACCTGCAGTGGTCACCAAGCGGGAGTGAATGGAATCACTAACTTGGTTTCTTGATGATCATTATTGCTGGTGGAATGGCTGTCATATCACTACCACATCAAGGCATAAATCCTGCTTCTTACCTTTGGGACAGCACCACCTTGCTACGAGAGGAAATGCCAGTTTAGTCCTGTGCCAACACTCCCAAGTGAATACAGGCCTTATTTCCTTTTGCCTTCTAGAGCTATGGGCCCAGATCTGGCCATATGGATTCCCATGGGAATAAAAAGTGCTTCTTCTCCTATGAAGAGATTGAACAATAAATAAATACTACAAGTAATGCTGTTGCAATGAGAGATTTTTAAATCAGAGAAACAAAATCCTAAGCTTCCTGGGTACAGCTCTCTTAATAATTTTTAGACTCCAGTCCATTTCTTGATAACACTGTTGATACTCCCATGAAAATAACCCGATGGGGAAAAATCCATCCAAAAAGGTTTGGTTTTCAACAAGATTGTCCCCAGATAAGTAACTAAAATAATTGTTAAAGATATATAAAGGGCTTGCTTTCCATTAAACTATCAAGCCCCACACCATCTTCCCAGGCTTAGATATGCCATTAAAGATGTAAGGTTCTGCTAGTAAAAGCACTGAAGGTAAAGATATAAAAAATGATCTGTGCAAGCAGGTATCTGAAAGCAACAACTGAGACCTAAGAGGGAGTTCAACAATACGTTTGTGACATGTAAGTTTGCACATGCAGGATAAAAAAGATAACATTTCTCAACTGCTTCTTTAATTATAGCTTTGAAAGAGAAGGTTATCAGTTCTGCTTTCATTCTGGAAACGATCTTGTGATGTCTCCATTCATTATTACTGTCTACGTATATTGTCAAGGATGTTCCCAGTTCTCTGGCCCTGGGCTACGTAGGCCTCAGGCTGAATCAGAAACTTATCCCTGGGTGGTCAGCGCAGTTCTCCAAAGGAAGACAAGTTCAATGGACCTTCTACTCAGACTCATGCAGCCTCAACTGCCTTTGACAAGAAGCCCCATCAGCCAAGTGCTACACTACCTACACAGCGCCGGGCCCTGGGCTCCCAACACCATCCGTCATGGTCAGTAACATTACTGCTGAGAGTTGTCTGAGTCACTGATGGTTCCTGTCATCCGTCCTTTGCAAAAGGGTAAATTCAGGGAATACTTGCACCCATCTCTCAAAACAATTCACTTTCAAACGATACATGTAAATGCTACCCTACCCAGGTCTACAGGGTGGGATTTAGCACCACCCCTGCCCCCTTGAGTATGAACTTGACTTTGTGACCTGGTTTCAATGGATAGAATATAGAAAGGGGAGAGAAAAGTGCTATGGTGGAGAAATCTGGCAGACTCCACCTGAACCAAATGGTCAAGGTTATTGTGCCCAGCAATGTCACATCACACCAAGTGCCCCTGATATGATGTGATACAAAGAGACCTTAACCTTTGAAGTATTCTTTCCAAAAATCCCCAGGACCCTAGTGTAAACATGAGAAAAACCTCAGAGAAGCCAAATTGAGGGACTTCTCCGAAACACCTAACCAGCACTCCTCAAACTGTCAAGGTCATTAAAAACAACAAAAGGCTGAGAATCCATCACTGATAAGAGGACCTAAGGACACGTGAAATGCAATGTGCTGTTCTAGGTGGGATCCTGGATTTAAAAATAGCATAAATAGAAAAACTGGAAAAATCCAAGGTCTGATGCTTAATTGTAATGCAACAACATTAATTGCTTAGTCCTGGCAAACACACATGGACATGCAGAAGAACATTAACACTCAGGGAAACTGGGTAAAGGTGTACAAGGGGATGGGGCTGGGACCTGGCGTAGGCAGATTTAGGGAGGCACTCACTCTTGGGGTCTCACACGCGCAGCTATGGGTGACATCTTGTCATACCCTTATTAGGATATTCTTGGAATAGTGATATTGCTGGCAAGAGAGAGAGAGAATCTGTCCCAATGACAAGATAGGGCCACTCTGCTCCAAGCCTGTGGGTGTTGGGTTCAGCAGGTGGACCGGCAGCCTAATGTGTAGCACAGGAGACAGTAACATCAGACAGTCCCTACAACCCAACTTGGGCATAATACCCAAGCAGGAGGTTCCCAAGTAAGGTAGTCATGCTTAACAATACTCAAAGCAACTCCTTAACTTGGGGCATTATAAACCTGAAGTATCTGGTGAGGATGTTGGCCCATGTGCCATTGGAAGTGTATTAATGGACTATACTAATTGTTCACAGGGATAATCAAGTGTGGATCCTAATGAGCATCCCTGAAAACCTGATTACAAAACAAAATCAGGATAGTGTCCAATTGGGTCCTGACTCATGAGACCCATGTGATTCTGAAGTGGTGGGAATGGAACTGTTACCTGGAGGCCCCACGCCCAGCAGTTCTCAGCCTTCACTTATGAACCATGATAAGGGACCACACTATGTTACAACTCTTTCTCATACCCTGGACATTCTATGTCGTTGGTTCCTCTGAAAGATCAACATTTCCAATGACTCTGTCCTTGATAGATGGCAACTAGACATGGGGTAGGATGGAGGAAAGGGGGTAGGAGATTTAAATTCTTTTAGGGAGAAGAATCACCTCCCACTTAAATTGAGAGCTAAAAAACTGTTCTCCCATTTGTGCAGTGCCACATAATTTCCGCTGTAATGCCACAAAACACCCACTCGTGGAACACTGATGCCAATTCTTCCTCCCCCACTGCCCAGCACCAGGGGAGAACCAAGGGGAGCCAACCACCTCTGGAGGCAGCTGATGCTGATACGGTTACAACAATGAACAAATTAAGCATCATTTTAAATGGACAGAATGAGAAAAGATTTAGGATTGGGGAATCGTGCCTGAGGAATATCTGGATGTCACTGAGGAGTAAGAACACTGTATAAACCCAAAATCTGATTTAAAGAAAGTCCTGGAAATGCTTTCCGCATAACATTATCTCCCTCTGCTAGAACTGCCAATTTTGAGTTTCTCACTATTTTTATTTTCTTGAGAAATGATCATTTTTATAAATAGCTTTTTAAATGTCAAACTAACCGGTTGAAAAATGTATCTCTAGTTCTCATCCTGAATAATTTTATACCTCCTTAGTTTCCCCGGGTGTGCCTGAAGGGTTAGGAAAAAAGGGTTAGCTGGAAGCGGGTCACCGTTTTAATGTCCCATCAGCTCTAGCTACTCAACAGACACAACTCCAACCAAGGTCAGTTAAGACAGACTGAAACCACCAAGACGCCATTAGCCAGAGCCAGGGGTGAGCTTCCCTGTAACCACAACAAGACCTTGATTCTCTTGACTCTCATTCGTCAGGGAGCAGGAGGCCACTGCCTGTAAGTCTGCCCAGTCTAGGGCACTGTGGATGCTTGTTCTCTAGAATGGCCCTGGGCTACTTTGTCAGGGACAGCCAAGCTGAAGAGACCAGGATGTTTCTCTTGGCCTAGAACGTTGTTCTCCAAGATCGTGCCAGCAGCACTGGGGTCACCTGGAGACACGTTAGAAATGCACATTCTTGCCCCTCCCCCCAAACCCACTGAATCAGGAACTGTGTGATGAGGAGGGGGCAGTGACTTGTGAGTTAACATGCCCTCTGGGTCACTTGGATGCTCTGTCAACCATGAGGACCCCTAATCTACAACCCTAGTTCTCAAACCTAGCTGTACGTTTAAAACAAAAAATAAAAAATAAACTAACACCAGATCATCAGAGCTTAGCATTCCACTGACATGGGGTGTGGTATGGATATTGGGATTTTCAAAACTCCTCGGGCGATTCTGATGGTCAACAAAGTTGGAGAACTGCTGACCAGGAATGAGCCAGAAGTTCTGAGTCTAGGCCCTTCCCCTACTGATACATCATGGGAATTCTACTCTGATGAAAAAGCCCATTTTTTTCCATGGAGGTCAGTCTACAGCAGGGTGCACTGATCTGGCTGTACTTTAGAATCTGGGGAGATCTCAGAAATTGTCCTTTTTATTGTTTTTAAATTTATATCATTGTTATTTCTCAGGTAACTCTAATGGTTAACCAGGGTTAAGAATCAGGGGCTAAGAACCCACCCCTCATTTCATCTGGGTGGAACTCCTTCTCTCCCAACAGGATTTTGAATGATTTCAGGGATGGGATTGGGGTAGTGTAATATTGTGATTTATGATAAGAAATGTATATTTGGTTTTCGCCCAGTGTGGGCACAAGTCCCCAGAACCCCTTGGAATTTCCTGCGATGAGAGCTCTAAAGGTATCTTTTGAGAGCCAAAGGTTAATGAGGTAAGTCTGGAAAGTCCCTAAGGATGGGGGCTGTTTGCCAGGAGAACCAACCATGTGATGAGAGGGTAGGAACTTTCCCCTGATTTCTCCCAACCCTTTGCTCTTTGTAGTAGTTTGAAACAGTTTGAGTCTAAGTTATTTACAGACTGCCACTCCTGAGTGACATTTAAGACAAACCTAGGATTCCTGCACCTGGCCTGGGACCTTGGTCCCAGCAAACCAAAGACCCCATGAAACACGCCTTCCTCGACATCAGCCTCCTGGCCTGGCTGCTCCTATAAAGCCCTTTAATTCATGGCCTACTCACTTCTACAAGGAGAAGAGAACGGTTCCCCTCTCTCTTTGATGTTCCCTGCTTTTATTCAGGGGCACCCATAATCAGGGAAATTTTATTAAAGTCCTTAAAATAAATAATCCCAAATTGCATTTTCACATAGCCAGTTTCACTGTAATTAAAGTGCTCTGGCAGATGCAAATCACCCGGAGGAAATCAAGGCCACCATTTCAATTTCTAAAACAAGCATGAAAATTAGTACTTAAAAAGGGTCTCAGCCCAATTCTCACCTTCTCCAGGAAGCCCTCTCTGACCTCCCTGGTGATGGGCCTTCCTAGCTCTGTAGACCTTTTCTCCCTGTCACTCAAGAGTTTGCAGCCATTGATTCCAGGGTCATTTGATTCCTCTCTGTCCAGCAAGGACATGGCCAGGGGATCCTAGGGGGTCCCTAGGATTGGGCTCAGTGGCTGGCATAGTCATTGAGTAAATAGAGGGCTGTTCCTCCTACTCCCAAGAGCTTGTGTTGTCCTTCCTCCTTGGCAGCCTCCCCCAGAAGGTGGTTACAGCAGACATGGAAGAGGAGGGATATGGGAAATTCAGCACCTGCCAGGGAAGCTTCAGACAGGAGTGGAAGGAAAGCCGCCACTTCAGGGGGCCGGCTGCTCAGCCCATGGGGCTGTGTGGCTTTGCTCTGCTCCACTTCGGGCTGCTTTTGCTCAAGATGATCAAACACAAACCAGGGAAAAATGCCACAGTTTTGGGGTCCAGAGAGACCCCAACAAGACCTCGTTTAAAGAGGATGGGGGCTTTTTCTCCTGATTCCCTGTGATTGATTGTACCTTGGAAATTCCTGGGCAAAATTATAATCTCAGCATTTTTCATGGACTGAATTGTGTTCCCCAAATTTACAAGTTGAAGCCCTAACCCTCAATATGACTGTATTTGGAGATGAGGCCTGAATGGAGGTAAGTACAGAGAAATCAGGTTGTAAGAGTGGGATCCTAGCAGGACTGGTGTCCTTATAAGGAAAGAAAGAGACACACAGATCTACCTTCCTGCCGCCCCCACATGGAGTAAAGCCATGTGAGGACACAGCCAAAAGGTGTCATCTACAAGCTAAGAAAAAAGCTCTCACCAGAAACCAACTCTGATCTTGGACTCCCAGCCTCCAAAACTGAGAAAATAAATTTCTGTGTCTTGAAGTTGTTGTTGCGGCCACCCTAACAGATGCATACACCATTATTTACCCCTGCTTGATCAATAACCAGGTGTTTGATTTCATCATGCAAATCGGAAAACATACACAAGATGACTGACTTCAAAAACGGGAACTGCCAGCAGTAAAATGGGGACTTGACTTGACCAGCCCTCCAGCATCAGGATTGTGTAATTAGCAGCTGAGAGTTCACTCCACTGGCCTTAACTCTTCTCTCATAGCATAACTCCTACCCCTTCCTGTAGCCCAATGGTTCTCAACTGGGGGCAGTGTTGCCCCACCAAGAATCCCTTGACTGTGTCGAGACACTTTTTGTTGTTATCAGCTAGTGGGTTCACTGCTGGCATCTAGTGGATAAGGGGCAGGGAGGCTGCTGGACATCCTGCAGGGCACAGGACAAGGGTGACCTTGTCCCAATGTTGACAGTGTCAGGGCTGAGGAACCTGTTTTAGTCCCCACATACTCAGGTTCTAAGTTGTTACAATGTTTTCAAGCTCCAGATTCATTCAACTAAGCCAATCATCATTAGCTCACCTATGTAAATAACCCTATCACGCAGACCAAACGAAAGTCATGGAGGAAAGTATTGGAAGGAAATAGGGAGTCACTAATATTCCAGTTGATGTTCATTAAAATTGAGCAATCAATCTTATCACATCAGAGTGAAAATGAAATATTAGGTACCATATAAGATGAGTGTTCTTTTTGACTTTGACTTTGTCACTTTGGTGTGTCTTTGGACTTGCCTTGCATTAATAACAATGGCAACAGCCCAAGTGACATCACCTTGTAAATACAATGTCATCCAAAGGAGAGGCACATAATTACACTTGGAGGAGACCCGGTTTTCTCAAGTCCATGTTTTTCCAGATTCACATTTTACAATTTAACATCTTGTACTCACATCTCATACATTATTTCTGCATGTGATGTCACGGAGGCATGCAAAACTCTTCAAGATACTCCAATCTTTTCTAGCTCTAACTAATAAAAATAGAGGAGTAGCAAGGCCAGTGCCAACATCTTTATGTGCAATGTTTGTCTTTACTGAATGTCCCTTTACTGAGTGTCCTGGTGTTTAAGGAAGGGATGCTTACCTTACTCTGGACATCATGTGACTCATACAGAGAAAACAGTCCCCCAACTTGTGTAACATAAGCTAAACCTATGCACTGACTGAACCCTGCTTTTGTCACACCCAACCCCTGCATATGAGTTTCCCAGGGCTGCTGTGCCTAAGCACCACAAACTGGGTGGTTTAAACAGTAAAACTACACCACTCACAGGGCACTGGAGGCCAGCAGCTTGAGGTTGAGGTGAAGCAGGCCCATGCTTCCTTTGTAAGTGCTGAGGAAGGCTCTGTTCCACACATCTCCCCTAGGCTTACAGACGACCCAATGCACCTATCTCTCAATGTATAAATTCCTTCTTGTTATGAGGTCAGCAGTCATATCTGATTGGAGCCCACCCTAATGACCTCCTGCCATGGACTGAATGTTTGTGTCCCCCATGATTCATATGGGAAGCCTAAATCCCAGCGTAGGGGGGTTGGAGGTAGAGCCCTTGGGCGGTGCTTAGGTCATGAAGGTGGTACCCTCATGATGGGGTTAGTGTCCTTATAAGAAGACATGTAAGAGCTTGGGTCCCCTATCTGCTCTCTGGTAATTGAGCAAGAAGGTGGTCATCTTCTAGTAGGTGCCAACCAGACACCGGATCTCTTGGCACCTTGCTCTTGGACTCCCAGCCTCCAAAACTGTGATAAATTCTTACAGCTTAAGTCACCAAGTCTATGATCATATTTTATAGCAGCTCACACTGACAGTATACCTTACTTAAACATCATTACCTCTGTAAAGACCTGTCTCCAAACTAAGATCACACTGTGAAGTACAGGAGTCGAGAACTTGAACATATCTTTTTGGGAGAACACAATTCAATCTGTAACACATGGTTTGTTTCTTGATAAATGTGCTGTGAGGGACCCATTTACTGACGTCCTCATATCACATGAAGTCCTTTGTACTCATTCCCAAATTTAAACCCTTCACAAATTTACATCCACTTGTATGAAGTACCTGAGAGGACATTGAATAATCTGATCCGTTTACACAGCGGGGTGTCTTAGAATCGGACTTAACAACTGGTCCAACCAATTCAACAGTCTGTGCCCTTGCCCAGTCCAACCTGCCACTTCCAATTGCTTCTCTTTATTGTTGTAATTAAAGTCAATTAGCTTTAATTGAGCTCTTATGAGCATCTAAGAGCCCTACAGCTGCCCTAGAGAATACCTTGTGTGACACAAACGTGTCCTCGGGAAACTCGCTTCCTCGATTTTATGTTTTCAATTTAGGGGACAAGTACACCCTTTCAGCTTTGTAGTGATTTGTTAAAATGTTGTTATTAATGCACGGGAGGTTCTTGTTTTCTATTTTTTCCTCAATACAGAATGTCTCACCTGTGAAACAGGAAGTTGCTTTGCAGAACTCCAAACTCCAGCGGGGGAAGTCAGGCTGGTGGTAAGAGCAACTCAGGGGCAGTGCCGGCCTCACAGGACCTCAGATGAATGGGGACCCCTGGGACCCTAAAGCAAGTGCCTGAGGTCAGAACTCCAGATGATGTCATTGCTCTTCCTTCACAGTCTTTGTTCGCCTTGACCCAGTTCCACTTTGCAGTGTAAACAAAATTGGATGTCAGACTGTGTACTTTGCCCCACAATTAAGACTTTCAAACTGTCCATTTAAACTATATCCATGGAATAACTTGATATTGACAGATGGAAAACTGTTCACAAGAGCATTTGAGCATATTTTATGAGATTACAGCAGCACCCAGAGAGCTTGTGATAGTCAGTATGCATATATATATTAAAAGATCTGTCCAAAATGTATCCAGCCAGGTACTATGAAAAATAGAGACACTTATGGAAAAAGATACAAGATATAGGAAACATTGTACATAGGATGATGATGCCTCAGTCCCCTTCAAAGTAGGCACCTTGGGACCTCACACAATTCTCCCACTATCTCTTCCACTGTTCAATACACTCTGCAAAATCTTTTGTTGGAATCACCATCAGCTCCATTATATTTTCCTGAATCTCATCAATGGTCTGATAACTTTTCCCTTTCGAAAGTGACTTTAGTTTTGAGAAATGCCATGAGCCGCAGAGCACCAAATCTGGGCTGCAGCAAGGCTGGATTACCTGGGAGATTTGATGACTCACAAAAAATTCTCTGCATGAGACGTGACACATGAGCAGAAGCTTTGTTGTGCTGAAGCTGCCAATCACCAGTTGCCCAGAGCTGCAGCTATTTTCATCATATTGCACCTTTCAACCATCAAAGAACATTGAGGTAGCACTTCTTATTTATTGTTTGGCCTGGAGGGGCATACGCATGATGAACAACACCTTCCAAATCAAAAAACACAGTTAATACGGTTTTGATCCTGCTGTGATTTTTGTCACACCTTCTTAGGGTGTGGAGAACCAGGCAGTTTCCATTGGGATGAATGGGCCTTCATTTCCAGATCATAGCCATAGACTCATGATTCATCTCTATTGATGACCTCCTTGAGAAAATCTGGCTCATTAATAGCAGCCTGAATCAAGTCGTTAGCAACCTCAGCACGGTGTTCCTTCTATCTACTCTGGTAGCAGAAGCTGTGGAACAAATTTTGCCACCATACATTTCATGCAAGATCCTGTGTCAAAATCTGGGGCACAGCAGTTTTTGGAATCCCCAGATCAGCTTCTAGTTCTCCCACTGTCAGTCGCTAATCTTTGTTGATTGCAGTCCATACATATTCAACATCCTCAGGTGTTCTGCTTGTTGCAGGCCTTCCAGAATGTGGATCACTTTCAACAGATTCTCAACCATCTTAGAAGCATTTGTACCACATTTTTATTTGCACGGCACTCATTGCATCATCCCTGAAAGCCTTCTGAATCATGCAAATCATTTCTGAGGAGTAATGTTCAAGCTTAATTTGATGCATATCCATTGCTCTACTCAGTCATTTTGAATGCAATGGCTACATGGTACACATGCTCACTCATGCTGTCTACCACCCCCACTGACTAATACAGTGAAGTCATCATTGTTCACACATGCGCATTCCAGTCCACCCTTTTTGGCTACCAGGTTACATCAATGTGGCACTAACCATTATTATGTTAACAATGGCTGCACTTTTCCCAGAAAGACCTCATGGGGGTCTCTCCTAGTCCCCATACAGTGTTCAACATCATCACTTTGTCTTTCTTACTACTTACTCACTGTTTGCCACCCTCCATACAAGCATGCTCTTGCATTTTCTCTCACTTGTTATGGGTTGAACTGTGTCCTCCAAAGAGCTGTGTAAAATCCTAAACCCTCTGAATAGGCTCTTTTACAGGTGTAATCAAGTTAGGAGGAAGTCATCAGGGTGGCTATTAACCCAAAGCCTAGTGTCCCTAAAAGAAAAGGAAACATCGTGTGAAGACAGAGGTGTGCAGGGAGGTCACCATGTGATAACAGGCAGATTGGAGCCAGGCAGGTGCAAACTTAGGAAGCCAAAGGCTGTGGGCATGACCAGAAGCCAGTTGCGGGGCACAGAAGAATTCTGAGGGAGCACAGCCCTGTCCACACCTGTATTTCATGTGCCCACCCTCCAGAACTGGGAGATAACAAGCTTCTGTTGCTTTAAGCCCCTCAGCTTGTGCACTCTGCTACAGCAGGCCACAAATGCACCTCCTTTTAATCGGTCACCTTCTGTGTTAGGATTCATCAGGATTATTGCATCTGACTCTTCCCACCCACTTGTTTTGTCCAGACCCAGGACTTGATGTCAGAATACTGAGTCTTGGCACATACAGACAGCATTACAGACACAGGGCAGAGCTTTGCCAGCCACTGTGGAAGCAGAGCAGGTGACATCAGCAGGGTGGTGGGCACCTTTATCATCTCTTAACAACAGATGCAATAGTTACAGGCAAATTCCTTACCGCTGGATGTATATGGTCTCTACAGGGACGCTTCTCCCCACCACCAGCTCCTCTTGGAATACTTGGACCCCATGCTCTAAGGAAGGACTACTTGCATGGAGCAAGTGCATATCTATTGATCTTCTCTAATACTGACAATCAATGCACCAAAAGTTTCAATCTAGAGAAAACAAAGAAAGGAGGCTGTGCTCATTAATTCTGCTTCTAGGCAGGCGTCTAAACTGTGACTAGGGACCTACACTCTGCAGCCTTTTTCTCAGTGGGGATTCAGGACTCTAGTCCTAGATCACAGACACTGCACTGTTCCAGGGGGAACAGGGCAGGCAGGAGACCCTCTGTTCCCCTCTAGGATGATTGCACCTGACTCAGCACTGAGGCCCAGAGCATAGACCAGAGTGACCCTCAGGTGACTTGCCAGCACCCACATCTCACAGGACGGCGGTGCTAAGGGATGCAGGTTCCTCGTAGAAACTGCCCAAGCCAATGTGTGGTGCTGGAGGAGAGCACTATCCACACCCGGCTATGCTGTGCTCTGGTCACTCAATTGTCCCACCTTGCATGTCACAGTCTACAGCCTGTCTGCTGACAGGTTAGCCTTCACAGCAATGGTGTTGGAAGGGCTGCTGCTCACAAGGACTGAGTCCACGCATGCCTGAGGGAGTCATGCTCTCTCGGAGCTGCCGGGCAGAACCACACTTCCTCCTGCAAGGCTGGCCCTGAGTTAGAGCGCTCCACAGAGCAGGACGTTTAGTCGCCCACTGTCTAACCAGGCCATGATGCTAACCTTGTTACACATTACACCGGGGGAGACTTTCAAATTACCAGGGTCTGAGCCTTACCCAAGAGGTTGTATTTAATTGGCCCTTGGGGAGTAGGCATTAGTTTTTCCTAAGACTGCTCTATACCACTCTCTCAACCAGGTGAGCCTGTGTGGCCAGGATGAGACTACTGAACTAGAATATAAAGCCCTAAAGTTACATTTTGCATTCCCTCCCTTCCTTCCTTCCTTCCTTCCTTCCTTCCTCCCTCTTCCTTCCTTCCTTTCTTTCTTTCTCTTCCTTCCTTCCTTCCTTCCTTCCTTCCTTCCTTCCTTCCTTCCTTTCTTTCTTTCTTTCTTTCTTTCTTTCTTTCTTTCTTTCTTTCTTTCTTTCTTTCTTTCTTTCTTTCAATTATAAAAGCCTAGCATGGTCTATCACATTTAAGAAATGTTTCATGAATGAAAAAAATGAATGAATGGAACCTTTATGTCCCTTCCTCAGGTTAAGAGGAAGATCTGCAGGTTCTAACTATATAAAGATAAAGGTTACTTTCCTAGTATACTTTGATTTGCTAGAATTTGTCCTTTGACAGGAAAGGGGAAATGCTGTATGAAAAGTGAAATATGGTTTTCACACCTGCAAAATTGGCTAACAGCAGACCTCACTTGACTCTAGTAAGCCTAGAGTAATCTGACTTTGGAATTAGACTAAATATGGCAAGCTGCAGACAAAAGCTACAACTTGTGAAAATGAAACATGGGTGAAAATTGGTGAATAAAAGGGGATTCCTAATGAAACAATCTAAGGGTAGCTGCGACATGGGTGGGGCTATGGCAGCACTGGACTTTATTAAACTTTACATTCTTTGTACAGTAAACACCCTGGGTAAGTCACCTTATTTGTTAAGATTCAAACAATGTCTCATTAAATTCAACCCAATGGACTCCACCATTTGCCCAGTAGGAAAAAACAACCCTTCAGGCAAACAAGAGATTAAGAACTAATTTTGAAAATACGTAAGTAATGAAGGAAAGTAGCAATAAGTTAGGTGATACCAGCCAATGCGTAGGAGTCCCAAACTCTTCATGAAATGAGATCGAGTGAAAACTTCTAATAATTAGTAGAAATGCAAGGATTTTATTAGTGGGTAAACAGAGGCTCAGCATAATGAAACCACTGCCTGGAAGAACAGGAAAATAAGTCTCAATAAGAAAAATAACATCTTTATTACTAATCCATCTTTTTACTTCATAAGAAGATATATATTCAAACTCTGGCTGGTGGCTCAGTGGATAAGGCGCCAGTCTGCCAACCCAAAGGTCTCTGGTTCGATTCCCCAGTCAGAGAACATAACCAGGTTGCAAGCCAGGTCTCCAGCCAGGTCTGTAGCTGGAGGCAGGTAAAGGCAACCATACACTGTTATTTCTTTCCCTTTCTTCCTCCCTCCCTGCCCTTCTCTCTGAAAATAATCAATAAAGTCTTTTTTTAAAAAAAAGAAAATATATATTTAATAATGGTCTAATATTAAGCAAGCTACTTTCCTTGTTTAAAAAAGCCTATTTCATTTGCTGTGCTCCACTGGGTTAAAATGTTTCTGGTAACAAGAACTATATGTTTGTCTTCCTAATGTGCATGTTTTACGCCTCATGCCATTTTATGGGGAATATAGGCCTAGCATGTCTTATTCTAATTATATCATTTATAATAATGTATGTATATAGATATAAATAATATTGTGTAATATACTATATATTATAACTACACTTACACATAATTATTTCTAATATATTTCATTATATTCAATAATCAATTTTATATTATACTTATCTATACTATATTCATATAGTTATAACAATTATTTGTATATAATCTTTTACAATATATTACATTGGAGACCCTAAAGTCTCTCTGCACTTGACTAAGATAGATTTAGCCTTTTGCCTTTTTAAATAGGTTGCCCCTAAAGATCTTTGACTAGTGGATGGATGGATGGAAGGATGGAAAAACGAATTGATGGGTAGATGGTAGAATAATGGATGGATCAATGAAAGGATTCATTGATGTATACACATTCATCTTGAAGCAAATGCCATTTGTAATACAGAAGCACTATACAGGTGATCATGCTTGGTATAGCTGCAGTTAATACCATTATTACAGCATTTCTCTGGAAGCAGACTACAATCGAATCATAAGAGGAATTAAGGCTGTAGCAAATGCCCAGTACATATTGTTTACTTTAGGGGGGTCATAGCCTCCAAACCACATGCTTTTATCTAAATTTCTAACCTAACACAATGCAATCACAAAGTAGTTCTGGGAAAGCCCTCTTTCCTGTGTTAAATGTCCATTCCTCTCTCAGCAAAGAGGCTAACATAGAAACAAGGTAAGGAACTGCAGATGTGGCATCTAGAGAATTCTCTGGACTTACTACATGTCTAAAATTCATAACTAGAAACTCAGTCCTTCTAAGTTAAAGCAGTGGTCTCATCCAGGGGTGATTTCACTCCTAGAGGACATTTGACAATATTTGGAGACAATTTTAGTCATCACAGCTGGGGTAAGAGGTACTATAGGCATCTAGTGGGTGGAGACCATTCACCCTACTAAACATTCTAGAATGTATAGGACAACCCGTACAACAAAATTTTATTTGGCCCAAAATGTTAATAGTATCAAAGTTGAAAAACTCTGGGTTGAATCAATGAAGTTTTAGACATCTGAAATGAAAATAAAGCTAAAAAGAAACATTTTTTTAATATATCTTAAATCACTCAGGGAGGATGCACAAATAAAAATCGAATAGCTGCTGAAAATTTGGAGAATTTATTAATTCTGATACTTATCACAATTATTGGGAGGTAGGTATTATCCTCACTTTACTGATGAAGATGCATCGATTTCACAGGAGTGAAATAACTTGCCCCAAGTTAAGTAACTCATGACAGTATTCATAAAATCAACCCAACAGACTATTTACCTAACGCCTCTACTTAAATCTGAAAAAGCTCATCAAAGCATGAAAGATACACCTTTAATAAAACATTCTCACATGGTTGTGAGTAAACTTTCAGAATTTAATACTCACAAAAGGTAGTGCAAGCTCTATAAATATATTACTAACATTACAATGACACTCTTATGGGAATGTAGGCTGTTTAGGTCACAGTTTTTAAATCAAAAAGGGTAATCCTATCCTTCTAGAAACTACCTTCAAAATAGGCTTAACCCTGTGTCTCTACCTCATTAGTCACTCAATAGTTGCTTGTCAAATTAATCTGAAATCTTGATGCTCTGGTCAAAGACAAAATGTAATTGAATGGATTATGGATATTTTTTAGGCTTGATAATTTCTACATTTAGATATTTTTAACTGAGGGAAAGGAAGAAAGGAAAAAACGTAAACTAAACTGGTAACGAATGAGTTCAGCTAAGGCAGTCTCACGGGATTTAGAAACATACAAATATAAACAAGTCTCAGCCACCAACTCAGAGACAGCTCTTTGAAGACGGGTCAATATTTTTAGTTCAACACCATTTTAAACTCTGTATACTTTAATACTATGCCCAAATCTGAAAATTAAAGAAATTTACTACTTCATAACATTCAGCAAACTGTCGGCATTGAAAAATGTTTACACACCTCCATGACCTCAGACATGGTGATGCTGGCAAATCGTGGTAAGATGCAAGACCTTTTCCGCTCTGGGCGCAGTCTAGTTCAATGTCACAGGCACAACGTTTGTGTATTGCTTTTAAAAATAGCCTGCACTGGTTCCACGCAGAGCTGGCTCATTGTTTGCGTCTGCATTCGCTTGGAGAGGTTCCCAGGCGGGAGGGTCTGGGAGCTGCGTGTGGGAGGCTGCCTGTCCCTGCCAAACCTTATGTAGCCCAAGGCTCCCGACTCTTCGGGGAGCTGTGTTGGTTTTGTCCTCTGAAACCTTTTCATGACACCAGTGCCGCTTAGAAGCCTGTCTCTGAAATCTGGGGATTGGATAAGATCTTTTCTTCTGGGCTCAACCAGCTGGGATCATGGAAGCAGACAGCAGCTTCTGGCCCACGGAGCTGCTTTCTGCACCCGCAGGTGCCAGCCTTAGTTAGCTCAGCGGGGCGATTCCTTTTTCCTGGACCTGTCCCCCCTCCTTGCTTCCCTTACAGAGCCTTCAGACACTGCCCCTTCCACCCTTCAGTAACAGTGCTGGGCCAAGGGAGAAAAAGGTGTTTTTATCTTTCTGGGTAAGGTTGCTCAGGAAGGAAAGGAGAGGGTGGGAGTTCCCTTCTGCCTCCACACTCTCCACAGAGGACCCAGCACCTTTCAGCACAGTCCCCAAGTACTTAGTAAGCACCTGCAGGGGCCAGGCGCTCTGCCGGACATAGAGGGCTATAGAACAGAAGATGAGGGCCCTGCTCACGGGCAGTTCATAACCCACTTGGGGAGGGGGGCAAAACCATTTGTTAAAGTAATGTCCTTTCAAGCGGAGGAATGAAGACAGTCCTGTAGGACTAAGCTCCGCTCCCATCTTCCCCCACACCTATCCCAGCTTCCATCTGGGGTCTCTCCCAGCACTCCGGCCCCACACCCTGGGATGAACCCAAGGGGAAGCTGCCAGGGGCAACAGCAGAACAAGAAGGCAAGGGAGCCCTCTGGGGCTGGGGTTAAGGGTGTGTTTCTGTCTGTGTGAGGGCTTGTGAGAGAAGGTACAGAATGACTAGGAAATAATTCCATATATTAAGGTTTAAAAGACCATTGGTCTGGGCACCCTATCACTGCACTTACACGCTTTTAGGACAAACACAATTTGTTCTCTGGAAGACTTAAAGTGAACCTTGTTGATACAGTGCTTCCCAAACTTGCTAGAGAAGAAGGTTGAAAATAGAAGCCACTGCTGTCTAGATGAGGCAAGGGATCCATGCTCAAAGCTACCTCCCCTATGGTATATTGCCCAGATATAGACTCAAGTCAACAAACTTCTTGGGGGGGCAGGGGACGGTATTGGTTTATTAGGACTGCCATAACAAAGTGCCACTTTCATACAGTTCTGGAGGCTGGGAGTCTGAGATTAAGGTGTCAGCAGGGTTGATGTCTTCTGAGGCCTCTCTCCCTGACTTGTCGGCAGTCATCTTCTTCATGTGTCCTCACAAGGTCAGCCTTCTGTGCATGTCTGTGTCCTAGTCACCTCTTCTGAGAACATCAGTCATGTTGGAGAAGGGCCCCATCCATCCAACCTCGGTTTACCTTCATCACATGACCTATCTGTCATATTCTCAGGTATTAGGGGTTAGAACTTCAACATAGGAATTGGGAGTGGGGAGCACAGTCCAGCCCAGAACAAGGAAAAATTGTGCATGTGTGTCTTGGGGAGAGGAGAGATACAGCATGCCCCTCACACCCTCCCCCAACCTATACTAACGTACAATTGATTGGATAATCCAGGTAACTAGGGAAGGTGGGTGAAGGTGGTTCCAGCAGCAGTGATCCACTAGAGCAAAGCTGGGATCATTTTCCAGCACAGAGAACATAAGCGGGTGGAGTAGGGAACAGGCTGAATGGAATGCCTGGAGGAACTGTGCAAGACAGAGGGAACAACTGGGCCGCTGGGCACAGATGAGGGGCTGGATCCCACCTGCTTCTCAGTGAGCCAAGAACTGGCCCTAGTGGATGGGTTAGGCTCCCCATTCCATGTGCAGTGACTGATAACAATCAAAAAGGGTCCACACTCAATTTGAGTGTCCCTTTGCCTCTCAACAAGCATAATTAATTTCCAAAAATTCCATTTTGCAAGACAGCATTCTACATTCTAAACTCCTCTACTCCAAAATCAAAACAGTATTTACAAAGTGAGTTTAAAAAGAAAAGGAAACTATAGATGTTCTTCACAAATTCTGACAAATATATTGTACTGTATGAAGGCATCCTAATTATAAAACTACACTATAAACCTCAATTCCAACAGAGTTACTCTCTCTATCAGGCCTATGGTAACTGCATATACGCATGCCATGGCTTACCTGTTTATTTGTTCTGAGGAAATAGTAGCTATTTTTTTATAGTGTCTATTTTTTTTTATTCTGCAGAAGCTAACTCTGAATAAAATCTCTTTTCAAGAAAAATATCAATGCTTAGATAAAAAAGCAGCACTAAAAAAATTGAAAATATCTTTTTAGAAAAGATGAGATTACAAAACCCTGGCTGGTGACTCAGCGGATAGGCGCCGGCCTGTGAACCCAAAGGTCGCAGGTTTGATTCCGAATCAGGGCACATAACCAGGTTGCAAGCCAGGTCTCCAGCCAGGTCCGTAGCTGGAGGCAGGTGAAAGGCAACCATATATTGATGTTTCTCTCCCTTTCTTCCCCCCTCCCTGCCCTTCTCTCTAAAAATAATGAATAAAATCTTTTTTTAAAAAAAGATGAGATTGCAGAGTGATTAGTTAAGAGGGAGGAGGTCTTACAAGCTTTTGTTTTGAAGCTGCTTGTGAGAGCAAAGAACAGGAGTGCTGTGTTTTGGCTCTTCTGTGCTCAGGCACGCTGGGCAGGTTAGGGTGAGGACTTGACTGTGTCCCAGAGGGTGAGGGAAAAGAAAGGGAGTGTTCCCATCATTTAGGAATAACCTAGTGTTGATTACTCACACTGTCTTAGAAGACCACTCCCTGTCTTTAACCGGTATCTTCATATTGAGTGTTCCAGCCATAGCCCAGGATTCCTACCTTTGAAATGTTTCACAGAGACACATGTTTTGTGGTGTGTGGGAGGGAGGGGGGATTATGTTTTCCTAGTGGAAGGTGATGTGGGGCAGGAATCTTAATACTGCGGGTCAAAGCCTATTTTCCAAAACCTGAAATAATAAAATAGACTAGACTGGATTAAATTAGGACAAATAAGACAACAATCACAGTGCCTTCCTGGCACAGAGGAAGGGTAAGCAACATTTTGTAAGCCTCTAACCCTTACCAGCTTGCATGACAGTTTATTCTAGACATTCACTCTCCAGTCACCTATCCACAGGGTAACAATAGTTAACACCCTCCCTATGCCATTTATGCTAATATAAAAAATACTGGAAGAGTTGGGAGGTGACTTAGACTGGCAGGTGTCACAATTTCACTCTCTCTGCTTGCATGCTATAGGACAACCAGGACAATCTAGTCTTGTTGTTTGACTCCAGAACTGGTTTTAATAGAGAGATGGAAGTCTGAAGCAAAGAGAAAAGGGTCACCGCAATATCAATGTGCACTAAAACTTACCGTCTTTTCAAACAGGAAATGGGACACTTTAGGCATTTTCCAAAAGGGTCCACTTACTTCTAACGAATTACTATAGATTTTGGATGTCATTGTGCACGTGTATGTTATAACCCACCCCCACATGCCACGTGTCCAAAACGCATAGACTTCTTGCGCAAATGTTTATGATTAAAATTCACATTTTAAACCAAAGGGCAAAATGCAACCCACACATAGGTTTAGAGGTATAGAGGCAACCCAGAGTCAGCAGCAGCCATAAAATAAATAAGTAAATAAAGCATTGCTGAAACAAGTATCTGGTATCTCAAACTACCAGCATCACCCCCAGGTATCTTGCTCCCATCCAGATAAATACACACTCTTGCACTCTGGGATAGGATGGGATTCTAAATTCGCAATGGGACAGTAACAGCCGTGCACCTTAATTACAGCCTCTGAATTCCACCAAAATCATCATGTGTGATGCTGGTTTTTCCCATCTTTTTTTACCTAGGTGACATTTATCTAAACTAAGCAAGACTTTAGCATATTATTCTCCACCCCTGGTCCAGTCAGCATATTTAAAAGACTTGCATGCTGGGGCTCTCTTGTCCTCTGATTTTCTGTCCAAAAGGTTCTTGTCGCATATTAAGGATAAAATGCTTTCCTAAACCCCAGGCCAGAAAACATCCAAGCTCAGTGACCCTGTGGCAGTGCATGGTCGTGGCTGCCAAAAAGCAGTCACAACACATTCCTATGTGGGGCGATCCTGGGGTCTATTCCACATATTGTTTGTGCAGTCACATCCCTCCGATCGGCGTGGCATCTCTCAGGGGCAGGCTGCCCAAGCTGAGAGGCACTGAGAACAGTCCCTGCTTAAAAACAAATAGGGAGGACAGTGGGCACCATGGATCACTACCACCGGAACAACAAAATGAAGCTCGTGTGAGGCTGCCGCCCCTCCCTGCCTGCAGCGCCTGCCTTTCTCTGCAAGAAAAGCTGCACAGATTGTTTCTGGCGAGGCAGCGTCACCTGTGGGGATTTCTTTGCTCAGGACACAGGTTTTCTATTTTAACACTCATTCCTGGATTAATTCATTATGTGCGTATTCAGTCTGTAGGAAGGCATTCACAACTCTGTCCACTGACAGAGAGCAGGCAAAATTGTATCTCACATTGCTCTGGAAGCTATTCATCCTATATGCATATTAAAGTCTCTTTATTTTTCTAGCTTTGTTTCCCTAGATGGTAGTCCTTTGGTTTGGGTTGCTTTTCCTCTAATATTTGGTGGAGATATATCCTCTGTGAATGTGGGATTGATCGGGAATCCATGCTCGCCCCCTGGGAAAGGCTGATTGTGTATTTTGGGTGTTTCATGGCTGAGGATGAGGGACACACTTCCACAGGGAATGAAATGCAACTGGGCATCGGGGTGAGCAGCTTCTATTTCACTCTGGGTCTCCAGCCGCACCAATGCTTTGTCCTAAGCCTGGGGCATCTTCCAGCATAGCCTATTGCTGGTGCAGCCAGAATCACTTGGTGACCATCTGGAGTCCCCTTCCTGCTCTTCATCTTCCTCACCCTGAAGTAGCTCCCACTCTGTGGCAGAGCTTGGGTGCTGGGGCTCCCTGGGTTAGCTTCTCTGACAACTAATTCTCTCCGGCCCGCTCCTGTCTTTTGGGGATGATCCCTCCATATTTCACATCCACTGATGATCATCTTCCGTTTCCTAGCAGTTATGCCAACAGGAGTACAAAATGGTCCAATATGAAAGGGAGTTTTAAAGTTTCTTGTGAAATTAAGCAGATGCCTAGCCTTTGATACAGCCATTCACTCTTTGTCATAACCCAGAGAATTGAAAACATGCATCCAAAAAGGCTCAGATATTAGCGTGCATAGAATCTGTATCACAATATTCAAAACAAAACTAGAAGCTTCACGAATGTCCTTGAATGGGAAGATGGATAAACAGAATGTGATACGCTTATGCAATGAATGCTACTAATTAAAATATATATATACATACATATATATGTATATATATATATATATTACTGACACACACACATGAAAAATCTCACCATAAAGTCATATATTGAATATATATTGATTGAGAGAAGTCAGATATATAAGAGTACATACTGCACAATTTCATTCATATGAAATTCAAAAATAAGCAAAACTAATCTATGGTAATAGAAATCAGAACAGAGGGTATATCTGGTGGAAAAGTGGGGTGGGCTTGCCTGGAAGAAACACGGAGAAACTTTCTAGAGTGATAGAAATATTCCATATCTTGATTGGATGTAAGTTATACAAGTATATTAAAACCCATTGATTTGTACAAGTAACACCTGTGCCTTTCACTGTATGTAAATTAATTCTCTATTTAAAATAATCAAAAAAATAAGATACTACTTTTCACTGCCAAATTTGCAATGTTTATTTTAATTATAGATTTTAAACTGGCATAAGAGCAATAAGACCTTTACCGTTTTATACAGCTGGTAAGATAAATAGCAAAAAGGTTGAAAAGATTCCATTACATTCTAATGCTTTAAAAATGCATAAGATAAATATATGTTCTCACTTTCAACTAATTATAATATTTCACTCACCACCCCTCAGCTATGCCAGGAAACAGAATTGACTCTCTTTCTCTTTGGGCCTATATTTAGACTTAATATTTAAGGTAGCATTGAATAGAGATGCCACCTTGACACACAATATCAACTGTCATTTCACACTTCCACACAACCAGAAAGTAACTATCTTTGCCTCAAGCAAAGATGAAAAGGACAGGGAAAATTAGATTATTATCTCTGGAAATCTCTTTAGGACCAAGCAGTTTCTTCTTCAAAAAAGAATGCATGACTCATCTCATCACTCAAGCATTCCTTCAGCTGCCAGAGAAAATCTATATTCCATAATTACAGAAACCATCTCGGGTCCTTTCTTCTCTGCTCCAAAAGCTAAGTATAGCTCAGAAGGAACCCTTCAGAGCCTGTCACAGTGTGGTTCACACAGGCCCTCAGGCAGGCAGGCAGGCTGCATGCTGACCTGAAGTTGGGCTGGATCCCTGACTTCTGCAGGTCCTACATTCATAAAGGAGTTAAGATGTCAGCTAGCCCCTGGCAGTCACTGCAGTGGCAGCAGAGGTGAAGCAGCTGCAGATGGAGGCAGGCCCTGGGGGTCGGGGGGAATGGTGCCCCTCCAGCCATTCCAGCACCAACTGCAGCTCCAGTGCTGTGAGGTGAGGCTCACAACCCTCTTTCGACTTCTTTAGCACCCTTGTTTCTTCCTTTATTTCTCAAATGCTTCAGTTTCTTTGTAACCATCTACCTATTGAAACACTTGGCATATCTGTGTGTTCTGGACTGGACCCTGACTAGTGCAGCGTTTTGGATCTGGGGTGGGTTTGAAGATTGGTATGATTATCCAACATCGCTGACCTTCAGTCCAGTGATGGCCTCAAAGCCAGTGGAAAGTGGAGAAATGGTAGTTAGTATAAGGCAGAAGCATCCCAGTTCTGTGAGTAGCACCACCTGCAGTTCCCTGAAGTGAAGGACATGCCTAGAGGAAAGCTTTGGGGCAGCAGGTAGCTGCTTCCCTTGACCGTTACAGTGGGAATGATGATGACAATGGCAAACCCAGGACAGGCAGCTTCTGACTGCAATGGAGAGAGAGAGCATGTGGAGGAAATATGGCAAACTCAGAGATCGGAACTCCCGGCTCAAGGAGAGTCAGGGCAGGCAGAACACTCCACAATGGTCCTCAAGACTCTTGTAACTCTTGGAGCTGCAGGGCTGGAACAGCTGAAAATCACTTCCAAAATTTGGTACTTGCAGTGGCAGAATTATAAAATACATTGAATTCACAACTATGCTGATCCTCTGGTGAATTAAGTGTCAATTGTAAAGCACCTTGACAATTGAAATGCCTTCATTCGAGTTGACTCAGCCAGCTTTTAGAAAATGACCACTTTAAAACCCCTGAGCATCCCTTACCAGAAAAAGTAGTTTCTCCTCACCTGAATGAGAACACCAGCCTCCTTTGCCTGGAGACCCTATAATACCTAACACAAGAAAGTTGCCTTTCAAGGGAAGACTCAACACTCACCCACCACTCCTCATTGCCACCAAATCAGAGCCCAGTTCACTCCATGGGGGAAAATGCCATGTCTCACCCAATAGAAGAAAGGTTATACGCCAAAGAAACTATAAGATGGTGTTATTATGCTGGTAGAAACCTGTGTCCCAAATTGAAGGGCAGAGTGGAGATTAGATGCACATTAGAGGGAATGCCTAATAAAGAATGCATGTTTACAAGGAGAGGACCCAAGATATAGGCGTGGATAAACATGCTGTGTCTCCCTCCACAACCAAAAACAGATAAACCTTCCTCAAAACTAGAGACAACCAGAAATTGCAGAATATTGAGCTGCATGGAAGTCCAACAAACAAAAGATATAAAGAAGAAATACCCGAACAGGTAAGATGGGCAGAGCTGGGACAGAGAGGATGCAGTTTGGTAGAGCAGTTTGCTATGTGGCTTGGTGGCACAGCAGCTGCAGCCACAGGTTACAAAAAAAAAAAAAAAAAAAATTATGATTCCCCAGCCAGGGAACATAACCAGGTTGCAAGCCAGGTCTCCAGCCAGGTCCATAGCTGGATTCAGGTGAAAGGCAGCCATATATTGATGTCTCTCTCCCTCTATGCCTCTTTCTCTTCCCCTCTCTCTAAAAATAATAAATAAAATATTTTAAAAAATATAAAAACAAAACTAGGGACGCCTGCAGAGTGCTTCCAGAATGAAACCAGACCACATGGCTCATGGTTCCAGTACCAGAGCAGGGTGTGGGGGGATAAACCACATTGCTCTGACTGTGAAAACCAGTGGGGGTTGGGGCAGAGGAACAAACTACCAGTCCCTCAGCAGAGTCCATTTGTTTAGAGGGGCTCCACCATACTAGAATGTCCAGACTCACCCACTCTAGAAACCATGGCCAGGGCAACACCTAGAGAGGCATCAGTCCCATACGGAAAGTAGGGGAAGTGCCTGGAAAAGGCGTGACTGCTGAGCAAGATGCACTGTTCCCCCTCAGACCCCTCCCCCACATACAGTGCCACAACATGGTGAAACAGGTCACCTGTACTGATGAATACTTAAGGCCTCACCCCTTACAACATAACAGGTACAACATCTCTACCTAAGACACAGAAGCAAACATGGGAGTCTGTCAAGTTGAGGAGACAGAGAACTATGGCTCAGAAAAGGGAACAGATCAAGGTCATAGTAAGGGACATCATAGGCAAAGTAAGGGACAAAGAAATAGCTAACCTAACAGAGAAACAGATAACCAGCCTAACAGATGCACAGTTTAAAATACAGGTGATAAAGATGCTCACAAACTTGACAGATATGCTTAAGTACAGCAAATGCAGAAGAAAAGAAGTGAAGTCTAGGCTAAGTAAAGTGGAGGAAAATAAACATGAAACCAGTGGTGAAAAGAAAGCAAACAGAACTTAAATCAACAATTTGGAACATAAGGAAGAAACAAAAAGTCAACCAGAACAGAATAAAGAAACAAGAATTGAAAAAAATGAAAAGAGGCTAAGGAATCTCTGGGATGACTTTAAATGTGCCAACACCCAAATCATAAGGGTGCCAGAAGAAGAGGAACAGCAAGAAATTAAAAATTTGTGTGAAAAAATAATGAAGGAAAACTTCCAAAACTTGGCAAAAAAAAAAATAGACATACAAGTCCAGGAAGCATAGAGAGTCCCAAGCAAGCTAGATCCAAATCAGACTACAATAAGACACATCATAATTAAAATGCCAAAGATTAAAGATAGAGAATCCCAGAACTTCCAGGAGCCAATCTTAAACGATGTCTACATTCTTTTCACAATCCAACATTTATCCTTTCAAAAACGGCTGGCAGCTTCTACTACTTCATCCAAGTGGGCAAGGAGGTAAAACCAACTTGCCATCCTGAGTTAGGTTTGTAGGGGAAACAGCAGACCGAAAGGAAGGCATTGAGAATTGAAAGTAGCAGAGGGTCCCGTGAGAGAGGGAGTGGCGGATAGTACACAGTGGAAGAGGGCATGGAGCCAGCGCTCTGTACAGGCACTGTTTCCAGTAAGGGCAGTTCAATGGGTAGAACTTGTATAAAGCCAAGTTCTTGCTTACAAACAATAGCACTCATCCACCAAAATAGATAGGTGTCATTTGAAGAATCTCCAGGATGGTCAGAAATTTGATTTGGAGGCTACACAGCTTGAATAACACCAATATTATATCACTGAACCACCCCAAGGGAGACTCCACTGTGCCAGCCAGGGTACGAGCATGTAGGTAGAACCATCCACTCTGAGCCCCACGAGGAGTGGCTGCTGCCTCCGAAAGCTGGGTCACCAGGTCCACTCACCAGGACCAACCCTCATTGGGCCTCCATCTCATGACCTGAAGTTCCACTCTGCTGCATTGGATTGTCCAAGACCAAATCATGTGCCTGAGCCTGACTGCAGGGAGTCTAGGAAATCAAGCTTCTGCCTTCAAGGAGGGGAGATTATCAGATGCTATATTGATTAACTATTGTTTGCATAACAAATTGTCCCAAAACCTGATGGCCTAAATGAACAACCTTCTTTCTTATCTCTAAGTCTCTCTGGGTGCAGAACTCAGTCAGGACATAGTGGGGATGGCCTGTTTTTGCTCTCCAAAGTCTAGGATCTCAGGTGGAAGTCTCAAAGGCTAAGGTCAGAATCACCTGAAGACAAGTTCATGCCTATGTCAAGTGGGTGCTGCTACCTGTCTGCAAAGCCCTTGGCTGGGCTGAAGGCTGGACAATCCTCACCTGGCCTTTTCTTGCAGCTTGGGCTTCCACACAACATGGCAGCTGAAATCCCCAGGCAAACATTCTGAGAGAAAGCAGGTCCAAGCCTACGTTTTTTTTAAGTCACCCAGACTTAGAAGTGACATGGCTTCATTGCATGCTCCTACTCTATTGATGACTCACAGAGCACTCACAACTCTGTCTGTCCGGACTCAGTTGGAGGGAGCACCACACCCACCTTTCCATGAAACAGGGACAGTCAATAGTAAAAAGAATATGTGGGATGGAACCAAGATATCAGCATTGCCAGCTTTGGGAAATCTAATCTGCCACAAGAGGAAAATTCTCCAAACATAGAAAGGGTGTGCTAA
The DNA here is from genome assembly GCA_004026585.1 of Noctilio leporinus. Taxonomy (NCBI): domain Eukaryota; kingdom Metazoa; phylum Chordata; class Mammalia; order Chiroptera; family Noctilionidae; genus Noctilio; species Noctilio leporinus. The sequence continues at coordinate 122,786 of PVIW01003757.1, forward strand.
AGTGCTTCACCACCTATTTCAGATTAGTAGTGCTTGCCTCCTGCTTCACCATCTTCCCTCTGTCTTCTCTGGCCTTCCTTCCTTCTTCTCTTCCTTCCCTCCTGCTCTTCACCTGTGGTATGTGGCCCCAGGCAGAAAATATAGTGTTAAACAAGGCGTCAGGACTGGGCTCCCTCTTTCTCCACCTCTTGGGTGACTTTGGGCAAAATCCTAACTGCCGTGAATTTGGATGTCTGCGCTGTTAAGTAAAAGATTGATTTTTAATTCAAAAAATGTGTGGCCAATGAACTAAGGGGGGCATTGCCAGAGGAAATGGGGGGTACCAGGTAGAGGGGCCAAAGGGGAAATAATAAGGACAACTATAATAACATAATCAATAAAATATGTATTTTTTCAATGTGTGTCCATTGTGTGTCTTAAGCAAATGCAGAGATGAGTATGGACTGTTTCTCTGTGTCCTCAAGCTCTTTCCTTTAGTGATTGTGAGGGCATCTTTCTACGGAGGGCTCAGAGGGTGATAAGGATGTCCTTCTGAGAACCTCAGCTCCAGGAGGATAGGATTCCCTTCACCATTGTCTCCATAGTGACTGCCTGCAGCAGGTGTTCATGGAGCAATGATAACAGCGCCATCTGGAACCAAACATGCCTGAGTTGGAATCCAGGCTCTGCTGACTCTCAGTGCCTTGTTTTACTCATACATAAAGTGGAGAAAAACGTGGCAGCTACTTAATTTGAGTTGTTATAAATATTGCTTGGGAAGGCATTTGAAATATGGCAAGTGCCATCTAAGCACTAGCTTTGATGATCAATACATGAATGGCATGATAGGTTATATGACCTGATAATATCAGAGATCCACATTATACTGCTTTGCAGTGAATTCTTTGGCAGAAAATGTGTTTTGTTTTCAATTTTGACAGTGATCTTAACACCCTCATTCAAAAGAATAAACAATGTGTATGAACTAGGGGAGGTCTTTTGAGGTGGTCTGAGTGATGCCTCAGTGCTCACAAGGAAATAGGCCCAATTGGGAAATTGAGATGCAGTCTCTTGAAGCAGAGAACAAGTGGGCAAACCTCAGATCTGCATCTTTTCACAAAAAAAAACTGCCTCTGGAGACAGCTGGGCCCTGATCCAAACGCTCTTGGAAGAGTCATTGGCAGTGACCATGCAATTTCCTAACCATCAGCAATTGTGATAACCAGAGTACCCTCCTCCCTCCCTTTCTTACTTCCATGGTAGATTGGCCCAGGATCCTCCGAAGACCTGCCTTGACCATCCTCCTACCCACTTCGTCACTACTTGTGAACAGGGAAGGAGCTAGAGATCCACTGTTGTCCTTAGAGATTCTTTCATTTAACTAAATGTTCTCAATTTATCTGTTCTAGTGTTGTAAACTTAATCTTCAATCAGCTAAGTTCTAAAGTTTGCTAACAAATTTTTTTATCATAACTACAATATATTCCTTTTCAGAATATTTGAAAATCAAATAGAAGAGAACTATGGCAACAAAATATAACCTCTATACTTTGTTAGGCTGGTGAACTGAAAATTTCTAGAATCTTCTAGGATAGAAGGTGGTGGGTTTACACACCACACAGGCTCTTCTCCCCATCCTACCCTACCATTCTGTCACTGAAAGAAAGGTTTCAGTGACATTTGACTGGATCCATTGACTAGAGCAATGATTTTCAACCTTTTTTACCACATGGCATATAAGCTAATTATTAAAGTGCTGTAGCTCACCAAAAAAATATATTTTTTGCCCATCTGACAAAAAGGGAAGTATAATTTTGATTCATTCACACCAGACAACTATTGTGTCCATTTTCATTTGGCAATCTAAGGGAAAAGAGGTCAGTGCCACTGACTAAATAGTCAGGTATTGCAATTTTTAAAAATTCTTTCAGCACACCAGTGTTGAAAATCACTGAAACAGAGGACTGAGGAGGAAGTAAGCTGACATTGTAATTGTTACCATTTATTTTTTTTTCCTTCTGGTCTTTTCTTTTCCTACATATAGTTTTATATATATCCAACTACAGCGTGGATATAATTTTGCACTCTGCCTTCTCACCTAAAATTATTATGTAGATCATAAATATTTTCACTTGCTATATAATTGTTATAACTATAAAATTATTGCTGCATAATATATCCTCAAGTATATTAGATATAATTTACTTAGCACTTTCCCTCTGATTGTAACTTTAGGTTGTTTCCAATTTTTACATAACAAATGGTTTTTGCCCTTTAATGAGTTGATCAGAGATTCTGTGTGACAGATAGATAATAAGTAAAATGGCTATCATCTCATGTGTGGGTCAGTCCTGCTTTGGCCTGTTCTCCCAGTATCAGTATTAATGGTGATCCTTTTGCTATGAAAGAAAGAAACAAACAAACAAACAAAAAATAATACCCTACATTCAGACAATAGAGTATCACCCTAGCAATAATTCCATTAAAAAATAAAGGCCTTGGATTTCAACTAAACCATTCCTAAACCACACCAGATGAGATCCCTGAGCCTCACCCAAGGTCAGCTGGTTCTGTGGCAATGATAATGACACCTGTGGAGGCTTTCTCAAGGGGGAGACTGAGGACTGGGACTGATAGCCCTACCTGGTCTTGCAGTGTGCTGAGGCAGCTGGTCAACATCCAGCACAAGGTCTGGATGCACAGGGACCAGGGTGTAGATCAAAGTACACAGCTGAGCGAGGTCAGATGCTGGGCCTCTTCAAAGCTCAATGTAGCCCTGGCTGGTGGCACAGGGGATAAGGAGCCAGCCTGCGAACCCAAAGGTCGCTGGTCCAATGCCCAGCCAGAGCATATAACCAGGTTGCAAGCCAGGTCTCCAGCCAGGTCTGTAGCTGGAGGCAGGAGAAACACAACCATACATTGATTTCTCTCTCCCTCTCTGCCTCTCTTTCTTCCCCTCTCTCTATAATAATAAATAAAAATTTTGAAAAAAAAAAAAACCCTCAGTTTCTTCAATAATAAAATGGGACCCTTCTATATCCTTTCTTCTCCTGGGTTAAATGAACTCACAGTACTTAAGAGACAGACATTTTCATCTTCTTTCTCAACTCTTACCAACAGAGCTGGATAGAGCAAAATCTCCAAAAAAGCCCGTAAGACCCAGCAAATAGACCTTCAGGCAATTGCATCACCAACCACTTGCCATGCCCAGCCCAGTTCCACCCACCTGAAATCAGCCCCTATAGAAGGGCCCCTTTGCCTAGAGTCGCCTCTCCAGGGAATAGCACCCAGGGTGCAGGCACTTTTCACCAGCCGCAGCTTGTGAGGGTTATGCTGACACCTTGCTCTCCTATTAGACAACCCCAGAAAACCAAACCCTAGACCCGTGCTAGTGTCCACAGTGACCTAAAGAGTTATTTTTCACAGGGAAGTGTATACTAATTTGGAAAAAATGAAAATAATAAACGCGGTTTTAAAAAACCGTGATGGCAGGAGAAGGAACCCATTCTGCTGATGAACTTAGAGGCTCCTCGAGTTGACATCCAACCAGGTACAGAGGTGAAGTTACGTGGTCATTTTTCCCATAGGTCATAGGTCATCTCTGCCTCTCACCTTCACGGGACTCGACCAAACACTAGACCCCGTGCATTGCAGCGCGCTTCCTGCAAACATTGAAGCTTCACCGGTTCCTAGGTTGTTCCAGCTTCTAATGCTCTCTGGACATACATTTCATTAGAAATTTTCAGAAATAAAAATAAGTGTCAAGGGTTAAAGACAGAAAGGGAGGGGAGGAAGGAAATCCTCTAGGCTGAAGGAGGCTCCCCTCCTCTTCCGCCGTCAGCCGTGGGTACCGCGGAGTCGGGGCTCCGACCTGCTCTCAGCCCTGAGCGCACCCGCCCGCGCCGGCTTTGCACGCGTCTTCCCGCAGACTTTTGGAAAGGAGTCCACAGTCCTCTCCTCCGGGGATCCCTTGCCAGAACGCAGAAATCTTCCTGCTTAGGGGACCGGAGAGGAGCCCGCCAGGACACAGGGGTTAATTAGCATAACATTAACCCTTTAAGGTTAACTTCAGGAAGTTTGCTGCCGGGCAGGATTCCAGTGGATTCTCCTCCCCCGGCCCTGCTTCTTTGATTAGTCTTCAGGAAAGCCTACCGGCCTCTAGTCCCGTAGTCCCGGCTCCTGCCGGCTCAGGACGACTGTGCGGGACGTCAGGCTCCATCTGGTCCCAGGGAATCAGTAATTAGGCTGCTTTCCAGGCTTCCCAGAACCTCTTCCCTATAGGATTGTTCTAAAGAGGTTAAGTGAGGTCGGAGGCTCGGGCTAGCGGCTGGCGGGTAGGGGGTCTCTGCAAGCGTGGATCCCAGGGAAAGAACCGGAATCTGTGATAACCCCGTTAGCACGGTCACACTCCCCTCCTTCCCTTAGTCCCCACCCTCGCCCCAGCTTCTGCTAGCTGTTTGTCCTGGTGCACCAAGACCCCGCAGCCCTCACCCCACTGGCCCGGCGCGCCGCTGTCTCCCCCCAGCGGCCGAGTGCTTGTCGCCGCGGGAGACGGGCAGCCGGAGGGCGGCGGGGCTGCTGGGCACAGGCAAGCCGGCGGCTCCGCCCCGCGCCCTCCCTCCCCGCCGGCAGAGCCGCCCCCTCCGCACCGCGCTCAGCTCAGACGGAGCAGCCGCCTCTGCAATGTCAGCAGCCGCAGCGGCGGCCGCTACGCGAGCGGCTGCGGTCGGGGCCCCGTGGTAGCCGCCAACGCCGCACCGCCCCGCGGACGCGCATTGCGCGAGCCAGCGGCCACCTTGCTGCCTCAGGGGTCCTCGGGGCGACTGCGCGCACCGGTGCAGCGCTCTGACATCAGGCCAGCCCGGCTGCGGCCGCGCACAAAGGACCGCGGACTTCGGGCACCGGGGACTGCGCCCAGGCAGCAGCCGGGGCCAGCCAGCCACGCCGCGTCCCCTCCTCGCCCCTGCTCCCCAGGCGGCGGGACCCCGAGCCAGAGTGGGCTCGGTCATATGACAGCAGCAGTACTACGGCCGGCGAGCTCGCTTGCCGCCGGCTCCGCTGCGCCACAGCCGCTAGCACCCGAGGTGGCCCGCGCCCCGCCGCGCCCCGCTGAGTAGTCGGCCAGTCGCCGCCGCTGCCCCGCGCCTGGGCGCTTGGGCTCAAGGGGCAGGAGCCGAGGAAGCCCCCACGCCGGCGCCGAGCCTAAAATGGCCACGTTGCTCCGCAAAATCGGGCTCATCCGCCTGCATAACCGGGACACCGAGGACCCCAAGCACCACCACAACCATCGCGGTGGCAGCGGCCAGCAGAGCGCGTCGCTGCGCGGCAAGAGCGGCACCAAGAGCGGCGGCCACAAGCAGCAGCACCCCCCCGGGGGCGCGGGTGACGCCAGCCCTGGGCCGGGAAAAGGCAAGGGCAAGCGCACGCAGGAGCTGGCCCCGCGCGACAAGCCGCCGCTTCCCGCAGCCGGGGCAGCAGGGGCGGCGGGCTCCGGGGGCCCCCGGGATCAGGCGGCGGGCGCCAGGGCGGGGCCCGGCCCGGCTGGGGCGGCGGCGGCAGCGGGCGGCAGCCTGGTGCCCGCAGCTCGCCAGCAGCACTGCACGCAGGTGCGCAGCCGGCGGCTCATGAAGGAGCTGCAGGACATCGCGCGCCTCAGCGATCGCTTCATCTCGGTGGAGCTGGTGGACGAGAGCCTCTTCGACTGGAACGTGAAGCTGCACCAGGTGGACAAGGACTCGGTGCTGTGGCAGGACATGAAGGAGACCAACACCGAGTTCATCTTGCTCAACCTCACCTTCCCTGACAACTTTCCTTTCTCACCGCCCTTCATGCGTGTGCTGAGCCCGCGCCTGGAGAACGGCTATGTGCTGGACGGCGGTGCCATCTGCATGGAGCTGCTCACGCCCCGCGGCTGGTCCAGCGCCTACACGGTGGAGGCCGTGATGCGCCAGTTTGCCGCCAGCCTGGTCAAGGGCCAGGTAAGCGGGGAGGGGCTGGCCGCTCTGGCCGTTTCACTCTGGGCCCTGGCTGCTCTAGCGCGCTGGGCTCCAGCCGGGAGACTCCCGAGATGTCCCCGAGCCTCCGCTTCTTTTCCCAAAGCGTTATCTTCCGTACTTTTCCATCTGGTCTCTCCCGATCCCACAGCCTGCCTCTGCTGGCCTGCTCACTTTCCTCACCTCGCCTGAATTCCCTCTCCTGCTTTCCCCCGTCCTTCCCTCTTCTCCATTTTCTCCACTGCCTCTTCTCTCACTTACCCCTTCTCCTGTCATCCCTCAGCCCTACCCCTGTCCCCTCTGCACTTTATCCTCTTCCCCACCCCCATCTACTCCTCTCTTTCCTACCCTCCACCTCCCTCGCTTCTCCCTCCCTCATTGCCTTTCCTTCTTCTCTATCCCCAGCCTCCTCCACTCTCCTCTTCCCTCCCTCTCCCATTTCCCCCTCCCCCTTATCTTCATCTTTTATCATTTCCCCATGATGTCCCTAAAGGTGGAACTTTATGTGTAACTCAGTGTCCAAATGTCCATCCTAGTTTACTAACACACACACACACACACACACACACAGGTTTTCTCCCCAACTTCTCCGGTGGGTGCTCTGCAGAGGCCACCTGTCCGTTAATCTGCTCCCTGGCCCTGCCCTTCTTGCTGTCCTGAGCAGCAGCTGGGGTAAAGGTGAAAATTTCGCTCTTGAGAAATTTCACTGGCGAGGCAGAAGTGTGATGTGTCTCCTTAAGTGACAAAGCCAGACTCTTGTCAGGGAAATGCCTGGTACCTGCCCCTTCCAGGACCTTCACCTCTGGCGTAAATGTTCAAGGTCCCTTTCAGACTTGTTTCTTCCTTTGATTTCCTGGTGCCCAGTGAGTGGTTAAATCCTTTATCAGAGCTAAAGACTTTTACTAAATAGTGAAATAAGGGGTGAGTTTGATGCCTGAGTCTCCTTGTCTATTGCACCAGATGGTAGCTTTACTGAAAAGAAACCCCATAGGACTTGAGAGCAGAGAATGAATGAAATCTCCTGAAATATGTTCCCACCTGGCTGCAGACAGACACATGAAGGTTTTATCTTCCCACGTTATGTGCTCTTGATTGTGTTCAAGTTGGCTGATATTTTCCCAAATCAATATTAAACATTACTTAATAAAATCATAATTTTGTATGGGCATCTTTTAGATTTACAAAGAATCGTTGTTTTGTTTAGAAGACCGAATGGCCTCAATTTGGTCTTTCTACAGCCAGCATATCAGAAGCGTTCAGTCCCCTGTCACCTGCCATTGTCCCTTTCACTGCAGGATCTTTCACACTAATCAAATAATGCTTGTTCTGCCAATTTCACTAAAGCTAGAGCCCCTGGGATACCAAGCAAATAGCATCCTGACTCCAGTGGAAAAGGACATTTAATTCTTAACTGAGGTCTGTTGTTACCAAGTCCATCTGCTAGTGCATCTTTTCTGGAGTTTAGGTTCCACTTATTTTTTGAGTTAGGAATAGGATGGATGTGACAGGTCTGGAAAGATATCTCTAACTGAGCGAGGTTCATTCTGAATCCTGCAAATTAATGCTGGCTTTAATGTAGGGGTCCTGTGAATGGATACAAGACACAGGGGTAATAAGGGCATCTCAGTTGATTTTCCCAACAGCATGTATATAAATGGTATAGAAGAATATTTCACAGAAATATCTTTGTCATTTGGTTCTGAGATCATTGCTAATCAGAAGTCTCTGGAGCAGTCTCTTATCTTTTTGCACTCTTCAAAGGGAAGGTGACTGGGAATCAGGGGGGAAAGGATATCATTTTGTTTTATAGAATCACAGAATCACAACATATTAGACTTGAAGGAGACCCTAAAGGTCACCTGGACCTCAGCCTGCATTTTGAAAGATGCAAAAAAATAAAATAAAGATCTCAAATGAGAACTAAGAAAAATAAAAAGAGAGATATGTCTTAATAAGTTAAGTGCTTTTCATATTTACATTAATGTTATGAATAATGGTTCTGTTGGTGCCCATGTACTTATGTTAAAATAGGCACACCCTTATATCTGTATTCCTTTTCGTTGTCATTAAAACTGAGTCTTGCATACAGCTTGCAAGTTAGAGACATCAGTGATTAAAGTAATAATAAAATTTTACTTATTCATTTCAGAATCTTACCTCATTGAACTCAGGGTCCACCACCTAGCATATTGTGTTATTTTGCCTGTCCTAAATTCTAGTGTATGCATTAAATATCTGAAATAAAGGTGAGAACTCAGCAGGTTATTTAAATACCAATTCAATTTCTTTGCATTTTCCATGCTGACTTTAACATCCAAGAGAGGAATGTAGGGTATGAGTAAACTATTCAAAATGCAATCAATGTAAGACTAGGAGAAATGAAGCCAATAATGCTTCAGGAGTCTGTGCACAAAGGTGTTTCAGGAACCTGAGAATTATTGTGCCATTCTTGCCTTTATGAACTCCCTACCTACAGACTATTCATTGCTGTACTGTAGTTACCAAATTATTTCTATAGGCAAAGGTAATAGGCTTTGGGAAGGCACTCAAAATACCTGATGAGATGTTCCAAGAGAACCAGGACTGCTACCAAACCAATAATTACTCCAAAAGAAGAATCACTCATTCTGGTACATTCCTCCGTCTGTTGGTATTTCTTTTTAAGATTTGCTTTTCCTAAGGAGTGACAAAGTTAGAAAAGGCTTCTTTTTTCCTTTCATAATTGCTCAGCTGAACTTTCTGAATTGAGGATACACCAAGTTGATTTTGCTTCTATACCTTTAGGGAAGTTGTAAAATTCTACTTACTGGTTCATTGGCAGTGTTTCGAAAAGATCAGCTTAATCATTTTGTGGACAGAATGAAAGTTGGTGTTTATCACATATGATATAATCAATTCAGTCATTTCACCAGGCACTTACCTGACTATTTGGCCCATGTTATTAAAAATCTCTGGTGTGCTGCTTTCAGTTAAATCAACAGGAATGTCTTGTATGCTATATTCTATGTGGACACAGTGATGTGCTGGCTTATTTGCCTACTGTCCAGAACAAAGCCTCTTTTGAACTAATAGAGACATTTTAGTAATTCTTTGGCTTCTTGGCAATTGGATGAACATCCCTGTACTTTTTAAATGAACTGATGGCTGTGTTCAAAGTTTAGATCATTACTTATATCCTTTGTCATTTACTAAACCCAGAGAAGACTATCCACAGCTCCTCTACAGGATTTTTGACATTCAAAGCTGTAAGAAGTTGGTCTCGAAATTAAAGTTAGGTGCCTTGTCAGCATAGTGGCTACACCTAGCAGGCAGCCTAAGGTAGAAACGACAATGGACAGACTCTGTGAGCCTGACCCAGGAGGGCTCTGCCCAAAGTGCCAGGAGCTCACTGGCTTGCCCTCCAGGTATGGAGTCTGGGATAATTGGAGGGCTGGAAAAAGACCCTCTTTCTGCAGTTGTGTGAGCAGAAGGGTCCCCCAGAACCCCTTGAGCACTAACTCAGGGTTCTGTTTCCACATCTGCTCACCTCCTGAGTGTCCCCTTTTCATCAGTTAGATGTGGCCAGGGGCAGGGGACCAGATGGCACTCCTCCCATATCCCCTCAGAGCCAACCACAGGACCAGACCCACCATGAAGAGGATATTGATCATGATAATAGCCACAGCCACTAACATCTGTTTGCCCTGTCTGGGCCATGTCCTGGACCAGCTAAGCACTTAGGCTATGACATCTCACCTGGTTCTTCTCTTTCAATGGTCACTGTACAGGCAAGGACACTATCACTGCACTCAGTCAAGGGACATTAATACAACTTCATGTTCTAATACCAGCAATGAGAGGCAAGTCTGTGAAAATCAACCCACATGAGCAAAAACTGTCAGGAATGGCAGTCAAGTCTGCTCATTCAAGCACCTTGCACTTTCCAGGCAGCCCTCTGCACTGTGACCTGCATGATAAGCCTTCGTGTCCGTGGAAAACAAATGTGCAGCCAGCCTGCTGTCAGCAGAAGACTGAGAACAACAAGACTGAAACAGCATCCGATCTTAGCGTTTGAATTAAAAATTGGTCAGCGGTGCCTGGACGGTTGTGTTGGCCTGGCAGCACTAGTTTCTCGGCCTTTTGCAGAAAGGAAACTGGCAGGTGGAGCATGGCCACTTGTCAGAATGTGATGGGGAGGTAAAGGGTCGTAGTGTGCTTCTCTGAGGTTCACATTGGGCCTCGAAGGGGCCTGTGCCATGAGGGTCCCTGGGAATCACCTGTGCATACACACACACACACACACACAGTCTTCAAAACTCCTTCTGAAGTATGAGGCCTAGAAACAGCATTTTGCTTATGACAAAACAACATTTCCAGGTCTTATCAAAAAAGGGCAGTGAAGGTAAATAGCACTTTGGGTTCATAAGATGTATGGGCTTCTAAACTATTATAATTGACATGGTTTTAAAAGCCCTATATTAGTTTGCTGGGGCTGCTGAAACAATAGCTCATACCGAGGGCCTTCCCCAGCAGAAATGGATTGCCTCCCAAGGAGGGCAAACATCTGAGACCAAGGTACCAGCAGGGTTGGTTCTTTCTCAGGATGCGGGAGAGAACCTGCTCCAGGCCTCTCCTTTGTGGGCAGATGGCTATCTTCTCCCAGTTGCTTTCACACCTTGTTTCTTCTATCTGTGTCCTAATCTCTTCTCATAAGGACTCAGTCAGATTGAATTAGGGCCAACCCTAATGACCTTCTGTTTAACCTGATTGTCTCCAAATCAGTCACATTCTGTGGTGCTGGGCGTAGGACTCCAACATGAATTTTGTTAGGACACAAGACAGCCCATAAGGAGTCCAAACAGGACCTCCTTAATCAATTTACCCTCTAGTTTCTCTAGGGGCTGTGCTGGTTTGCCAAGGAACGTAATGAAGACAATCATGGGAGCACAGGGACACAGTAAGGAAGGTCAGCCTGGAGCGCACCTTAGAACAGACATGACAGCCCCTTCAGAGGGAGGCTGGAGAGCCTGGAGCGTAAAGGATGATAACCTGGGGTGGGTAACACGTGTGCTCACCCAAGCAGGGTGGACAGCTTGGGGTGGGGGGACTCTGTGAGTCACTGTGTGGTTTGGTTCTGTGCCACGTGTAGGTGATGGAGGAGAGATTTGCCCACCAGGATGACTCTGCAGCTTGAGGTATCCAGGTGCTTGACTGTTGAGAGAGGGAAAAAAAAAGCTTGTTCTGCTATCAAGTAGGGCAGGCGGGAGGACGCAGACAGGACTCTATGTCCTAAAAATAGTCCCACACCAACTTGGCAGCCCCACCGCTCTGCTCCCCGCACTGAGCCCCTCCCTTGGCTGGTGGGGCGGTTAATAATAGTAGCGACTTGCTTTTCCCTGAGTTGTCGACTTCTGAGAATCAGAACTTGCAAGAAGAGGATGTAAATAAATGCATTTCTGTTCGATTTTCTGATTTATATTAGGGACGTGAGCGGTTTCTTTTTCTTTTCAAGGAACAACATAGTTTGCAGGGGCGGGGGGCTTGTGTTTAATGGAAATTTCGAAGGTGAACAGTGAGTTGAAATTCACTTTAAAGCCTGAGAGCCACACCCAGTGTGCATTATCTCATGAGATGTATGAATCCAGTAAGGTACCACAATTGGGATGGCTAATTTATTTTCTCTTTTTACAAAAAATTTTTTAAGATTTTTTTATTCATTATTTTTAGAGAGAAAGGCAGGGAGGGAGGAAGAAAGGGAGAGAGACATCAATGTATGGTTGCCTTTCACCTGCCTCCAGCCACAGACCTGGCTGGAGACCTGGCTTGCAACCTGGTTATGTGCCCTGGCTGGGAATCGAACCAGCGACCTTTAGGTTCGCAGGCTGGCACGTATCCACCCACTGAATCACCAGCCAGGGTGCATGTGCTCTCTCTCTGTCTCTGTCTCTGTTTCTGTCTTTGTCTCCCTCCCTCCCCCCATATATCTCTCTGAGCCCTATTTAAATCTGAATCCTAGTCTTGCCTATGTTGATGAGATAGTGAGGAGGGAGGAGGATGGGTGACAGGTGCAACTCCTGTCAGTGGGTCTCTGGCTGCTGACAGCTTAGTGCCCTGAGGAGTGTTTAAATGACTCCAATGTCGGGGCCCTACCCTCAGAGATTCAGGCTCCCTGGATCCAGCCTCAGGCCCTGGGAGAGGCTTGTTGGAAAAGCTCCCACATGATTCTACTGGGCGGCCAGGGTGGAAAAAGCCACCCTGGACCAGTAACTCTTTCTTCATTGTTTCCAGGTCCCCATCTGGGAGGCGTCCTGCCACCAGCAGCCATGGCAGGAAGTCTCAGAGATGAGGGCCATACTCAAGCTCCCACTTTTCTGCTTTTACCTTGATTGGACCCACTGTCCTCTGTCGATCCTGACAGAACCCCCTTGAAGCCCTGCCACCAATAAAACCAAGTCCAGTATGCATAGAACAGGACAGGGTGTGAACCCTGCACAAGGTCATGTGCTGAGGACAGGTCACTCACTCTTCATTAAACACAGCTGGAAGGACTCAAGTACGGATTACCCACAGCTGTGGTTCTTCAGCTAATTCTCTCGGCACAGGGAGAATAAGACTAGGCACACCGGGGAGTAGAAACACAGAAAGTGCCTGACACAGAGCAATGACAATCTGGTGGAGATAATGCGAACCCATTCATGTGTCTTTGCAGTTATATTTGGCATGATATTTAGGTTAGTGCCCATTTTTAAAATATATATATGGACTATGTGTGCACTGGGGGCTTGGGAGAAGTGGGGTCTGGGGATCAGCAGCATCTTCAAATTTCTATATGACTTTCCCAGAGGGAACACACTACCTACAGGTGGGTGAGACTTGACTCTAACATTGGGGAACTGGCCTATTTTCTGAACATTGTTTCATTGCTAATAAATGGAGAGATCAGGCATTTCTCAAAACACACAAAGCAGCTGTTGTAATAGCAGAAATGTTTCCAGTAATGTTTATGCATGCCTACCAGGGAGTTAACAAACTAGGATGAAGTTTTGTTTGATTTTTTCCTCATTGCCACACATTCATTCATCCACTCATCCAGCACCCACTTGCTGAAGGCCTACCTTGACTTGCACACTACAGCGTATTAACTTCTGGCATTCCCCAGGTGACCCTGTCCCATTTTGTGTATCATTTCATCCTCTTGTCCATCTCCCAGGCTGGCCACTTACGGAGGCCAGGAAGTATCAAGGTGAGTTGAGGAAGAGAGCCAAAGGCCCCAGAGTGAGAAAGATGGGGGGCAAAGCAGATCCAGGACCCATGATGTGACAAAGGACTGAAAGAGGAGGGCAGGGCATGGGAACCAGTGAGGTCATCCCCTAGCCCCTCAGCATTCTGGGCCTGGTCAGGGAGCAGGAGTAACTGGGGCTCCTAATTCATGTTGGTCACACCCAGCTTTTCTTGTCCACCCTTGCACCTGCCTCAGTAGACACTTATTACCTCCATTTGGATTCCTTCCATCCTCCCTACTGCCACCTTCCTGGTTCCTCTGAAATGCAGGTCTGTCCTCACACTGTGGACCTTACAGCACAGAGCCCAAGCCCCCAGTGCTGCCCACCCATGGTGACTCTCCTCCAGTGCCATAGCTCCCGCAGAGGTCCCTCTCCCCCGCCACCCCTCCATCCCTTCCAGCCATGGAACACTCACACTAGCTGGTTGTCTCCATCCCTGCTTAGCTCAAAGGTGCCCCCACCTGAGAGCCTTTTCCCCCGTATGCACCAAGTGAGCCTCTGGCTGTCCTTCATCTCTCCATCCCTGTGTAGCTCACCGGTGCCCCCACCTGAGAGCCTTTTCCCCCTATGCACCAGGAGAGCCCCTGGCTGTCCTTCAAACCCCTGCCGAGAGCCAACCCTCTACAAACAGCCCCTCAACCATTCCTGCAATAAGCAATGGCTTCCTCCTCTGAACCGCCTGTGCACGTACTAGAAGATGGTCATTTCTATGCTGATCCTGTATATTACATTTACACATTTAAATGATATTTCCCCTTCCCCCCAAACAATGCCCAACACATCACTTGTGCCAAATAAATGTGTCTCAAGATGGCTGGTCTGAGCGCACACCCCATCCCTTAGCTGTGACTCTTAGCTGTGACAGCAGATGGTGGGCATGTGTCAGGTGCTGTGCAAAATGCTTTATGGGTCATTTGGCTAAATCCTTACAACAGCCTAGAAGATGAATGTTATTGTCATTCTAGTCTCACAGAGGAAACTGAGGCACGCCCAAAGCACATGGCTAATAAAGAACAGAGCTGAGTCACCACAAAGCAGTCCACTGCTAGAGCCACCTAGTTCTGATGGGCTGTGACAATGGTGAATGGAAGCCAGCCCACCAAGTGGCACATGTATCCTGGTTGTTCCAGGGGGTCCCTGTACAACCTAGAGGAGCTTGGCAATGATAGTGTCCTTGCTTTTGCTGTGACACCCAGAATTGACCCACAAGGGAAGAGATCCTGTGCCCATCAAATCCAACATGATCCTGAATTATCAGCAAAGTTCCATACCTAGAATGGTTCAACTTCAACATAAGCTGTTGTTCCTTTCTATATGCAAAATAAAATAATATTTTAATTCTTACAAAGTCTAGGGGAAAGATAATTATTGCTGCTTTATTCAATACACAAAAGGGGAAGGCATTTTAATGATACTAAAAATAACAAAAAAGAAATGCTTTTTATAACATAATGATTACATTGGTGGAAACCACTCAGATTGAAAAAAAATTGCTTCTTTAAAAATATTTTTTGTAAAATAAATACTAATTCTCTGTCACAATATTTGATAAGCATTCTCAATTATTTTTTAATTCGGAGTTCTATGAGAAGAGTGATTTACTTAAAGTTGAAATGTATTCGTCTCACTTGGGAATTGAAGAAAAAATTCCTGACAAATATTGTTAAGGGAGTGCTTGTCATTTTTTATCTTGAAATTGCTGGTCTGGGCCTGGTCAGGGGGCACGATTAACTGGGACCCTTCATTCATGTTTGTCATGCCCAGCTTTTCCTATCCACCCTTGCTCCTGCCTCAGTAGACACTTGTGACCTCCACTTGGATTCCTGCACTGCTCCCTCCAATCTCTGTCTCCTTCCATCCTCCCTCCTGCCACCTTTCTGGTTCCTCTAAAATGCAGGCCTGCCCTCACACTGTTGATTGTGACCCTTACACAGAGCTCAAGCCCCCAATGCTGCCCACCCATGGTGACTTTCCCAGGGAGGTCCTGCTCCCCCAAGCTGGAACACTCCCACTAGCTGGCTCTCTCCACCCCTGCTTAGCTCGCAGGTACCCCAACCTGAGAGCCCTTACCCCCATGCACCAGACATAATTTGCATGATTGGAGCAATAGCTTATGATGAATTTTATCCATTCTAGGTATTCAACTATGCTGATAATTCACTACCATGCTAGATTTCATACATTTCCAAAAATCAGAACACCGAGTTATAGAATTGCTTATTATCGATTATAATAGAAAGCAGTTATTTCTGTTGCATAAAGTTGGACATGATTATGAAAACAATTATTTTTGCCTTACTGATACATATGAATTAGGGCAATTTTGGGCTGTCAAGCTGGGTACCCATTGTGCTTCCCAGAACATACCATTCAGGAATGGGATGTCATTGTGCAAGATAGATATACAGAGGGAAGGAGGAAGAAAGGGAGAGAAACATCAATGTATGGTTCCCTTTCACCTGCCTCCAGCTACAGACCTGGCTGGAGACCTGGCTTGCAACCTGGTTATGTGCCCTGGCTGGGAATCGAACCAGGTGACCTTCAGGCTTGCAGGCTGGCACCTATCCACTGACCCACCAGCCAGGACTGTTTTTCCTTTGATGAATTTTATAATGTATATTTTGGAAAAATCTTGAAGAGCTCGTAAAAGACAGTGTTTCTAACTGTAGCATTAACCAGTAAAATTACACAAAGCTTAAAGAAAATCATTTCAATTCGTAAATAAAACTGATCTAATAAGAGTGACTTTGAACGCTAAATTGAATTAGGGTGATTTATTTCTAGTAATTCTACTTCAAAGAGGATCTCAGCATCTGCCTTTTCATAGATAAGAGAAGGAGGCCTCTTGGTTATTTTGGAAGATTAGTCAGAGAGGAGCAGGAGACCCCAGGACTGCTACCTGCCACCTCTGGCCCCCCTGCAAGGCCACATGGAGGACTGCACAGCCCCTAGGCACTGGGACACCTGTGGACTCCTCCTAGAATAATATTTTTAAATGTATTGAGATAAAATTCATAGGTTTTCAAAGGAAATGTAGATATAGTAGTTCATCCTTATTTGCATTTGCGGGCAACCTCAGTCTGAAAATATTAAATGGAAAATTCCAGAAATATATAATTGTGAGTTTAATATTGCACGGTGCTCTGCGCAGCATGATGGAATCTTGCTCCATCCCACTCCCTCACACCTGGACCATGAATCATGCCTTTGTCTTCAGTCTCCACACTGTAGGTGCTCCTATCCGATACTCAGTAGCCATCTTGGTTATCAGTCAGCTGCCCTGGTATCACAAGTACTTGTGTCCAAGACACCCTTACTTTAAATATCCCCAAAGTACAAAAGTAGTTATGCTGGCAATTCAGATATGCCAGAGAGATGTCTTTAAGGGCTCCAAGTCTAAAGGTGAACACAGTACCATTAGATATTGTGAGACATCTACTTGCATAATACTTACTTGAATATATTGTTATAAATTTTCTATTTCATTGTTATTGTTGTTCATCTTTTACTGTGGCTAATTTATAAATTAAACTTCATTATAGCTATGTATGTATAAGAAAAATTATAGCATGTTTAGGGTTTAGTACTATTCACTGGGAGTCTTGGACTATATTCCCCATGAATAAGGGGGACTACTATATACTAAAATACAGTTCCAATGTTTTTTAAAAATGAGGAACTAAAATATGAAACTGAAAAGTATACCTTTATTAATGCCATTTTAAGATCTAGAGGCAGATCCAGCAGCTCCCCTAATTAGACATAGTAGCAAGTACTGATGACCTTTTAGGATATCTACAACTGTAATGTGATTTTTTAAAAAAATCTGGAATGTCTGTTGGTGGCATAGTCAAAGCATTACTGATACTGTAATGGTTTATCGCTTCCTATTGTGATTAAATGAGGTGCTAAGTTGGGCCTAGAGTCAGGGGAAGTGTTTGATTCCTCCTTCTCCTGAGCTTGCTTTCCTGCTGGACAGGTAGAAAGCTCCCCAAGCCTTGGGTACCTCACTTGAAGATGAACATAGTGAATCATGATAATAATAATAATCATAATAATAATGTATAAAGTATTAGGCATAGAGGTGATCAATAGATATTTCTTTTCTTAATGAAGTAGAAGTTTTATTACAACAAATACACAGGAAAAGTATGACCCAAGACTCAGAATTTGGCTTCCATTCAACATCCATTACACAAAGGATTCTGCTTTCATGACTATTAGTATTTCAGGGCAATAATGACATCCAGTTAGCTCCCGTTTTTCCATATCTGACTATAATTTTACAAATATTCACAAAAAAATAACAGGAGAGCCTCTTGTATCCTCTCATTATGTCCTCTTGTCACTGCCTCTGTTGGCTTTCCACCATCAAGTCATTTTGCATCATAAGGAGTTGATTTCTGATAATGATGATCATATCATCTGGCCACAGGTTTTTCTCCTTTATAACTTTGCTCTTTCAAGAATTTTAAACTAGATGAGAAAATATTATGATTTAAAACATTTGCCTCTGTGGTCTCTAAATGCATGCAACGTCCTTGGTAGCTGTTAAATATTGTTGAGACTCTTTATTACAGAATGCCACGTCCACTTGAAAGCTCTGTGGCTACTAGTTTGTTTCAAGATGGAAAGCTGGTTCAGAAGTTGAATTTAAAATTTTGTAAAATGCTGTGGGCTCCAACAATGATCACAACTACTTCCTCAGTGCGATTGAAAGGGCATACTATTGTAGTAGGTTACCCTTGCCTTTCTTATACTATAAGAAAGCCCCTCCCTTCAGTGAAATTTAAGAGGAATCTAGTTGAAAAGTTCAACCTGCAGAAATTATTGAATTTTCTCAGAAACCTCTGGGATATTATACATGATATTAAGCTAAATGGAGGGTAATTAATAATGGAACACTGGCACCTGCCTCCCTTCTCTTAATAGCTCATTAGGGCCATGGGCATTGGCCTCACATCTAGGGTAAGGCTTCCTACACTGGTAGGTGACTAGATCTCTGCAGCATTTTTTCCAATTCTTAGGACTCAGATGCGTAGAACAGCGTTCTCACAAGCAGCTCCCGCTGGTGTACAGCTCATTAATCCTCCAGGATTTTTATGCTGTTTTTGTTGTACTCACAATGATTTTTCCATAGTTTATCAGGATTGAAATCTGAAATCCAGCCTCTGAGATCCTTAGAGGCATGAAGCATCCTGCCCCCAGTGTTTCTCAGCCTGCTGAGCGGATCGTTGAAAGAAGGGAGGTTAGCTACGTGGAAGGGAGCGATTACTACTGCCTACATCAGTGTATGGGTGGTGTTGCCATAACTACCCTTTAGGTTTGCAATGTTTTCAGCATCAAAGCCAGCAAACAGAAACAGATCTACCCAGCATTGCTCAGATTGTTTTTTCACAGTTATTTATGTCTCTTTTTCTCCCCTGCAAGTTAGTTATTTAGCTGTCATCAAATCTCTTGGATGAGGTCATTCCAGTTGCCCTGTCCTACACCTTGGCACAAACCACACACCATTCGGAGTCTCCAAGGCTGGCAGCTCTCCCATTCAATAAGCCGTGGGCTTGGTTGGAAAGGATGAACCCAGCAGGCTCTGTTAGTCAGCTTGACTCTGTTGCCCTTGAGGGGCCGGTACACTGTGCACAAGAGCAGGTGGCCATTGTTTAACCCTCTGAGACCGTCTGTGGCCAGAAGCCCCTCAGAGTACTCAGAACTTAGTATTGGTCAGCACCCAAACAGGAATGACACCCGAGGCCCCGGACTCAAAACCCGAATGTGGGAGGAAGTGTACGAAGGACACAGCCAGCAGCAGGCTGAAGGCTTGGGTCTGCAGGGAGAAAAGAGGGGGCTCTGCAGCAGGTGCTGGCCGGGGGCCTTGGTGAGAACAAGTCCGTTCCCCCATCCCAGAGCAAAGCTTGCCTTCAGCTTTACCCTTCACGAAGCGCTTCCACCCGCACGGCTGTCCAGAGACCCAAGATGGGGAGACATCCCGGCTTGAGGAATAAGGCGGCTGGCACACAGGAAGGACGAGCAAGCACCTGTTTCTCGAGCTCCCGTCAGGAACGTTATTTAAACCAGACCATTATGTGTCCAGGAGGAACCAGGGGCTGAGTGAGAATTTCCAAGAAGGGGGTCTTCTTTCCTTTATATGTTCTTATGTTCTAGCTTCAGGAAGTAGTTGCCAAATACACAGGTCTGAGAGACTAAATAGAGAGCAGATGGTCCACCATGAACAGCCGGGCAGAAAAGCCTGTTGCAGGGCTCAGGAAGTAAGAAATGGCCCTCCCTCAGCCTGCATGCAGGACAGACTACGCTTTATCTATAAGTGTTGTGGACAGTCCTGTAAATTCAATGGAAACTTCCATACTCTACCATTAAATTAACTTGCCCCTAAAATATTGAGGGAAATGTTGACAATGCTACCAAACCTAAAGAGGGCCCGACCACCATCCAATGTGCTGCAGTTCTCAACATTGGACACTGAGTTTTGCAGTGAAGAAATTAAAGCAGCTCATTGGCAGGACGCCAAGCCAGAAGTAGAGGAAGTTACCACTTAAAACCTGAACTCCCCAGTGGTTTTTAATCAAGGTTTTTAAAGGCAAAGATTGAGGGTTAGGGGTTAGGGGTGACACTAACCCCTGAAGGTTACCCAAGAACTAACCAATCACGCTGACTGGTTAGTTCTTATCTAAGCTTCAGTGGTTTTCCTTAGTCTCATTAATTTAGTTCCTGACGTCATTCTTGTCTGGAGCCTTCCTCACTGTGGTCGGGTGAGCTAACTGGGCTGACGGACCACAACTTCTCATGATTGTACATCGGTGATGTTATCTTTAAAGCAAACAGCAGAGACTAAACATCTTGTGATCTTTGTTATTATTTAAGCTATCATTGCTGTGTGCTTAACTAGCTACATTTTTCTATTATTTCAAGCAAAGTATACTTTTCACTTTTTTTTAATTTTTAAAAGATTTTGTTGATTATTTTTAGAAAGAGGGTAAGGGAGAGTGGCAGAGAGGGAGAGAAACATCAATGTATGGTTGCCTTTCACCTGCCTCCAGCTATGGACCTGCCTGGAGACCTGGCTTGCAACCTGGTTATGTGCCCTGGCTGGGAATCAAACCAGCAAACTTTGGGTTCGCAGGCCGGCACCTTATCCACTGTGACACTAACCAGAGCTCAAGCAAAGTATACTTCTAAACATTTTTTTTTCTGGAACTTGGTTTATAGGCAGGCCTCCAGGATATCACCAACGTACTTGCTTTCTTAATCCTTGACTATAAGCTTTTTTACAACCAAAGCAATTGAAACATTTTGTTGAAGCCTGGAACTACATTTCTAGAGTCTGTGATCCAATACCTATACATGTTTCCTGTGAACTGTTGGTTTCAAGATCTCAGCCCCAAGGAAATGCTCCCTGACATTTCTGGTTCCTAAACCTATCGTGAAGGGCTGTTTTGTCATTTGTTTGGCCTTAAGAAGAACAATGCAGTGATAATAACTAGCCTTGTGAGTAAAGCATAGTTTGAGTGACGGAAGGGTTATTTTTCATAAGTAATCTTACCTTTTGAAAGCACAAATCTCTAAATCAACCATCATTTGCTCCTTAATATCTTCCTTTTCATGTCATTTTTCTCTATATAATTTCAGTGACTCTTGGTACTTTGTATACAATCTTTTTTGCTTCATCTGCTGCCAGTCTCATCCATTTCACTACTTTCTGCTAATCTTCTAAGTCAGTAAGTCACAATTTTGACAGGTAGGTAGTGTTTTAAAAAGTACTTTAGAATATTCTAGAAAGTTTCACTCTGAGGTTGGGTAAGTAAATCCTTTGAAACTTATTTCTTGGACACTTCTGCTCTTTTATCCTCCCCTCTGTTCCCCATCCTCCCCTCTGCTCCCTTCCCACCAGCCTCTGGTCCCTGGACAGCAGCGGGGCAGAAGAGGTGAGTGCCCTGACTATGACTGGGGACATCTGCTCTCCTCCTTTGTCTGAGCATCAGTCTGCCCGTTCCTTCTCCTCCCCAGTTTTTCTTCTGAAAACAGAAGCAAGAGTGCATCCACCTGGTGTCCTGGTGAGGATTTAGTGAGCTGCAAAGATCTTAGCTGCCCCTTCAGCACCCCAAGGTCCAGTCCTCTGTTGGAATCCCACCCAGCAAGTGCATCTCCAGGTCCCAGCCCCCTGCAGCCTCCGCTTCTTGGTCTGTGCAGCCCCCAGAGCTTACTGCTTCCAGCTTGCTGTGGGGAGCTGTGCTGTGTCTCCCCAGCCAGCTGGGCTGGATGCCCTCTAAGAGGCAGTAACTGCCTCAGGAGGAGCACTGTGGTGGGACTCCGACAGGAGGGCATTTGGGGCCCTTGGGGACTAGCCCAAACCTTGCACCAAGCAGGCACTCAGCCCTTGCAGAGTGAAATTGAGTTGATGACTTTCAGGTACCGCAAGGTCATGAATCATCAAAGAGAAATTACAGGTGTTGAGTGCACTGTAATTGCAGCGTCAAGAAAGTGGACATTTTTAGCAACAAAACCACACTGGGTCAAAAAGGCGTTGTCTGGTTGACGCCAAGTGCTAAAATAATTTCACCTCCAGCACCATGTGCATCCCATGTGATTTGGATTTTCCGTTTTTCTCTCAATACTGACTGTATTGATCATATTTTAGTAAATAAGGGAATTAGTGTTATAAAATTTTGGTTTTAATCCCGTGCCCTGAAAATAGCATCCTACTATTTGCCAGGAAAAAAACAAGGTGGACGCTGGTTGGAGGCTTGTGTTCAGGGTCCAAGAGGTAGTGAGTGGGGGACCCTGCTCCATGTCCCCAGGCCACCAATCAGAACATCAGGGTTTGGAGCTTATTTTGTAATTTCAGTGTAAAGGGTGTTATTTAAAGAATGTGTCTGTCAACTTTTCTCTTTGGTTTCTTTGTGATCTTTTTCTTATTACAGGTTTCTGTGCTTCTGTGTTCTCTCTTTCCCCCTCTCTCCTTCCTCCCATCTATTCATCTGTGGCTTTTCTACTGCAGCCTGTATTAGCCTGTACTACTATTGGAAAGCTGCTAGAAACACAAGATAATATGCAGGGCCTGTCCCAAAAGTATCAAGCTAATGTCAATATAATTTAAACTGTTTGTGTGACTGATACTTTCGGGACAGACCTCATATAATAATAGACTGGGTACTTCAAACAACAGAAATTCATTTTCTCACAGTTCTGGAAGCTGGAAATCTGAGATCAATGTATTCGCAGGGCTGCTCCTTCTGAGGCATTTCTCCTTGACCTGTACACAGTCCTCTCCTTCTTGCACCCTCACGAGGTCTTTCCTCTGCGTGTATGTCCTAATCTCTTCTTACAAGGACACCAGTCAATTCAGATTAGGACCCACCCTGGTGACTTTATTTCTCCTTAATGTCCTCTGTGAAGACATATATCTCCAAATACAGTCATTTTCTGGGGGGCTGGGGATAAGGATTTCATCATATAAAAACTGAGAGATACAATTCAGCCCAAAACAGAGTCTTTCTTTCCAAACACATTAATTTAGACCCGTTAGCTTTCCTCTTGTGACTCTGATCTTGGAATTCCAGGTCCGTCCCCCCCTTAGCCCCCACCCCACCCCGTCATTGTCCTGAGGCATGGCCCCTGGGCCCCTGCTGCCTCCAGGTCTCCCTGTTAGTAATGACTTTC
This sequence comes from Noctilio leporinus, assembly GCA_004026585.1. Classification (NCBI taxonomy): domain Eukaryota; kingdom Metazoa; phylum Chordata; class Mammalia; order Chiroptera; family Noctilionidae; genus Noctilio; species Noctilio leporinus. The sequence continues at coordinate 145,695 of PVIW01003757.1, forward strand.
CTCTGTCTCTGTAGCCCCTTTCCCTCCTGCACCCTCCTCCTCATGAACTTTAGGCTTTCCAGAATTGGTTTTTCTTAGCCTTCCCATAATTTCTTTCTTTTCTACTTTTTTTCCGGTAATCATAATTGCCTTTATTTTTTCATGCTGTCCTTTCTCTTTCCGCCTGAAGGATTTCTCCTGGCTTGAATTGCTGGAGTCTTCTCCCCTTGCTTTTTGTACAGCTATAAGCAGGGCTCCCTCCCTCCTCTCTGGCATTCTCTTTGTTTCACCCCTTTATTCCTATATACCTGATGACTTTTTGTCCCACTTTTCCTTCTCACAGTCTCTGTAAATCTCCCCACCCTACTCCCATGCCAAGCCTCTGAATTTGTCCAAGGTTGATGAGAGTAGTCTTTCCTCCTTCGTTTCCTGCCATTACTATCTCAAATATCCCCGTCCCACTGGACTGGTCACTTGTCCTGCTGCTCCTCTCTGGTTCAGGGTTTCCTCTCCTCCTCTGTGCCTACAGTTCTATGTCTGTCTTTTCCCCTCCAGGTTATCTCAGCCATGGGAGCAGGTGGCTGTGAAAAGGAACACGGTGCTCCCTGCATTTGCCTGGGGGCCTACGGAGAAAGAAGACTTTGGGCAGAGCCAGAGCCAGGGTGCAGAGGTGGTGGCCTGGAGCAGACAGTGTAGAGGTTCCAGGTGAACCAGAAGGGGGAGGGGCTGCTAGGTTGGTGATTATTTCAAACAGCTTGAGCATCGGTGATCCTGGAAGGCCTCACGAGTGAATTGACTGAGGTTGAAATAATTGTGAGCATGTTTTAACCCAATTGATTTTTATGCTGATGTATTCAAGTTGATGTGTTTTTGCAAATCCAAGGTTATTTTTATCAATTTAAGTGATCTTACCAAACTTAGATGTAGGAAGCTTTCTGAAAGCCCTAATTTCATTTTTAAAGTAATTTGACTCATTCAGTTTATCGTTACAAATTCTTATTTGGTCACTTTATTGATTAAACTATTTAAAATAAGCACATAACGAGGTCCATCGCAAGATTTATTGAAGAAAGAAATTTTGTTCAGCCACTTGCATTTTGCATGCATTCCTATCTTACTCAAAAGTAGAGGAATTCATTCAAGTATCCCCAAACATCTCCACCCGTCTGCCACCTGGACCTGAGAACAGGTGAGCACCACCCTTCATGTGGTTTCAGAAGGAACCTAAGATCACATGTGAGCATAGGCACTCCATGTTCCCGCTACCTGTGGATGCCCCTCATTCAGCTGCAGTCCATCTTAAATCCCCCTCCTGAGTCCTGTCCTCTTAGAACCCTGAACTGTAGAGCAAGGACTTGGTTTTATCAGCAATGGTATTTGAGCCTTCCCTGGATTGCCTCCGTCACAATCATGCTTTTTCTCTGTGTCTTGACACAAAGCTGAGCAGATGCCACTGTGTCTTTTCCATGCTTGCTTACCAAGGCCTACTCTCCCCAAGATGTTTAGTGAGTGGAGGGATTTTCCACAAACTTCACAAATATCAGAGTCTAACAAGATGTCATAAGACTGGGTACTAATACATATGACCAAGGCTCTTTATAAAATAGTATAAATCTTTAATGTATTTATATCACTTTCTTACTCAAACATTTGAAGTTCAGGATGACTTTCACAATACCATAACTAAAACAATCTGTAAGGTGTTCTTTTTCCACTAAATGCACTGACCACCCTCCCTAAAAAAAAAAAAAAAAGCCAATTCAATGGAAAATAACAAACGGATTTTTCTCTGTCACTACTAACTTTTGGTCTGCCCTTATGATGATAATGATTTATTAGAGAAGTAAATTGGTTCTAATTCGGGTTAATTGAACAATTATTGAGTGGGAATCAGATGTCCTTCTGCAGTGGAAGTGAAAACAGAAGCCATTTTAGGCTAGAGTCTCCGGCAAGACTCTCTGTTGGACTCTGGCAATCACGAGTAAAAAGTGGGTCGCTGCAGTCAGGGCTTGAGTTACAGATCTATTCTGTGCACCAGAACTGAGTCCAAATACTCGGCACTTAGAAAACTGAATAGGGTGTGGTGACTTTGACCTCTGCATGAAAGATGCCCTGAAGATTTGTCCTTCCCAGAGGGCAGTTCTGGGGATGCGATTTTGTCCATCTTCAGTGGGTCCGCTCAAGTCAGGGCCTGCAGTGAGCAAGTTATCCGGCAGTGTAGCTTTTATCACCATCATCATCATCATCATCATCATCTATTTTTAGATTCTTCTATGGTTCAGAATTTCATGAAGGCATCCAAAAAGGCATGCACACAATTGTAATGTTGTATGTTACTCTGTCTACTTTATAAACCTAGAGGGTTTTTTCTGATTATAGAAAGTACATGCTATTGTACAAAATTCACGCAGTACCAAACTGTAGGAGGTAGAAAATGCAAAGCTCCATGGTTCTACCGGCCAGAGATAACAACCACTTTTCTACACACACACACACACACACACACACACACACACAATTACCATTTTCACAGTAAGGGGCTTGTGCTCTTCATGAAGGTCTGAGTTTTACCTCCTTTCGCACCAGTGTGCTGCAGGCTCTCACACGCACACCGTGCCAGGTGGGTAGTCCTTGCCCCATAAGCACCCTGCCAGGGCTGCTTATGTACATCAGCTTTTCGCACCTGTGCTTCTCTGCCCGTAAAGGAAACCACCAGGAGCTGGTAACTGGGTCCAAGGGTGTGAACACTCCATATGATCAGATACATGGTGTTCAATCACTGTCCGTGAAGGTTATGCCAGGTTGCACTCCCATTGGCTGCATGACCTAGGCACCTCCCCAGGTGTCTCTAACTACTGCTCTTCTTGGTACTGCCTCTTGTCGTTGACAAAAACAATCTTATTTTTAAACTTACATGTGTCTTATTTTATTGAGGCACAGCATCTGTATTATTTTTCTAGGGCTGTCATAACAGTACCACAGACCAGGTTGCTTAAACAACAGAAATTGACTTCTCCGTTCTGGAGGCTGGAAGCCCCAGATTCAGAGGCTGGCAGGGTTGGTTTCTTCTGAGACTTCTCTCCTGGGCTTTCAGAAGGTCATCTTCTCTCCGTGGCCTTACAAGGCCTTTCCTATTTGTGTGTGTCTGTGTTCTAGTCTCTTTCAATAAAGACACCAAACCAATAGGGTTAGCCCCCACCCTAATGATCTTTGTTCATATCATTTCTCGACTTTTCTTGTTTTTCTGGTTGTCTGGCTTTCTCTTGTCAATTTTCATGAATTCTTTTGGTTTTCCAATGTTAATTCCCTGTGTGGGTTTTAGTCATTTCAAATATTTTCTCCCAATATAAAGTCATATTCTGTCTCTCTGGAAAAAAAAAATCTAATTTTGAACTAATTCCATTTACCCATCTTTTCACAGTGAAAATGGTATGTGAAGACATTTTCACCCCATTATATCACAAAATAAGCTCCTTTTTCCTCCCATTATTTTACCTTCTAAGTTTAATTTATTTTCTTTGTGCATTCTGTAAGATACAAGTCCAGCTTCATTTCTGCCCATGTAGAGAACAGGTTTCCTCAGCCCCTTCTGCTGAACCACCTGGCTCTTTTCTGCTGCCTATTATTTTTTGGCATGTTTATCATGTGCAAGTCCCATATTAATTTGATTCTCCCCAGTTCCACTCATCTATCTGCCTGCTTCTGTACAAATATTACACATAACTGTTTTTAAGAATATGGCCTCCTAGTCTGTCACACATCAGATAGAGCAAGTCCTCCTCTGCTCATCTTTTAAAAATTGTCTTAACTGTTTGTAGTTCATTACTGTTCCACATAAATTTTGCAATTATTTGTCAGCAATTTTGCTTGTAGTAGTGAGTGCTAGTTTCCACAACCAAGTATACCCTGAAGTCTCAGTACAGTGTAATAAATGTGTCTTTCCTGCACGCAGTCCCATACAGCTTGCCACCCTTCTCTGTTTTGAGCATGTGGCCCCCAAGTCCACAGCAACTGGAGATAAAAATGAGCAAGCACATCAGCTCATAGACGCCCCCACTCAGAACAAATACACATCACTTTTGCTCACACCCCCTTGTCCAGAACTAGCCACAGGGCCACATTCAATTGTGAGGGAGGTGGGGTCTGTCAGGAAGCTCAAGGCTATTTGTGGGTCACCAACACCCTCTACCACATCAAGTTCCTCAAAAATAGCCGCAGGTTACTCACCAAGTTGCAAACGTAAGATACACTCAGCGTTTTGCATGTGAATCAGAGCTCAACAAAAGTGATTTAACAAATACATGAGACTTGAGGATTTTCGAGGTAGAAAATTTTAACATCTACAAATAAAATCACCAGAATGTTGCATGTGAGTGGCACAGAAAAATTGTTAATACCCTGAGAAGCAGGGAAGCAAAGCTAGAACAAACTATTACTTTTGCCACTTCTAATATGAATATTGACTAAGCATGATTTTTGTATCTTTGAATCTTAATGTAAGCCAACACTAACGTATATACCATATATGTTATCTAGAGATAACATAAATACAACAAAGCTAAGAAAATGAATGAGTATAATTGTCCTTATGATATTTAAAACTGTCACTGCAAAATACACCTGGAATTAATAATTCCATTATTAGGGGAAAGGCGGTTTTGATGATTTACTCCTTTATTCCCTTGACATCTAATTAGTGTTCGTTGCAATTGAATTCTACATTTGGCAGAATCTAGGAAGCTACTGCTTAGTGGCTTGAGTAACGTGGAAGGAATGTTTAGGAATGTGACTGTGTTCCAGTTTTGATGCTGACCCCCACATTTCTAGCGGAGTGACTGTGCTCCCCACATACCAGCAGTAGAAGATAGTTGCTCTGTCTGCCACTCCAGGGAGGGAGGTGCAGACGAGAAGAGTGATTTGAAAAAGATGTAGGAACAAGAGCAAGCTCAGCAAAGATGACAGTCAGGCCACAAGACACACTTCCTTCACACAGCATTGTAAAGCCCAGAAACCTGGCAGAGAAGTAAACCCGGTAACCCCATCTCCACTGCAGTTCCTGCATTGGTGCTTTAACACACTCGTTCACAACAAGGACGTGTGCCTCGTATGTCCCTGCGGGGTCTATGGCTGCGGTTCTCAGTACTCACTTGTGTTCTGATTCAAGACAAGCCCCTCCCATCAAGTCATTATCACCACAGAAGAGATAAGACCAGAGGAAAACCTTCTCTGGCCCTGAACCACAATGCCCTTGTACAAAAGAGGAAAATGAATTTGGGGAAATGATTAAATGAATCAAATGTAATCCTGACAGAGTGTGTGGGTGTATGAGGGGTGGGTCTGAAAAATGATCCAGGAATCTGATATAAATAAATAAAGTGACACGCCCCCCCCTCCTTTTCCAGCAAAGGGCCTGGCACAATTAGGTATATTGCTGCTTAAACATCTGTGTAGTATTTAAATACAAATGTGAAAATGCCCCGTTAAAAATTGCATCGATGTTACTAATTGAGGTGTATTGGGGTGTGGGCCATGGTAGTGTACCCCCTCCAGTATTTATACTTTCTTCATTTGTTGTTACTTTTTCTAGTATAGCAGAGCAGTTATGAGGAGGAACTCTGGAGCCAAAATTTTTGAGTTCAGATTCCAGCTCCACCATCAACCCTACATGCACTTTGGCACTTGAACTCCTTTCCTCAGTTTCAGCATCATGAGTGAGGTTACAGCAGTCCCTCCCCGGTGGGAACTGAGCATGTTTATACACGTAAAGACCTTGGAACAGTAACTGGGACACGGTTGAGCTGCATCGTAATATAAAATATGTATTGTTTTCAGATTCCTTGTAGATTTACAAGAAGTCTGACTGAATTCGTTTCTCTACTTTTAATTCTTCCTCAATCAGAAAGACATCGTTCTATAGCAACACCCTTACACAAATAATAGAGTTGGAATCAGAGCATCCCCAAAGTAATGACCTAAAAGTAATAATAGCCATCCCAGTTGCTTATAGAAAATCATTTTTCAATTTTTATTAGGTCAGTCAAAATCAGTCTTTTGGTTTTCTAAGCTTTTCGGTCAGAGACTAGAAATATGAATTTAGGACCAACTTCCTTTCTTGATGACAACCTTAGGACTGTTTTATGGTGACGAAACATCCCCACCCCCTGCTTTCTCAACCTCAAGTAAACTATCTTACACCACGTCTTGGCCCTGCATTTTCTTGCAAAGAGAAAGAGCATGTGCGGGATTCCAGTTACACTGGAGCTATGATCTGTGTGACACCAGCAAACCTGGGAGGCAGGATGACAGCGGGTAGTCCTGCAGTAGGTGAAGTTCTTCACTTTTATCCGGTTATTCATAGCACGCAACCAGGTGGACTCTGTGCTCAGAGCTCTTGATTTAATGAGAAACCGGTGTAGGTGGGGGCGGGGAGGGGATTGGAAGGCAAGTGTGGGTGACAGAGGGGTGAGAGTGAGGGGGGAACCAGAGGAGATGGGTGGGACACAAGGAGGAGTAACTCCAGGCTCAGAAGCAATGCGCTGACCTGCAATTCATGCCCACGGTGCTGGCTTTCCCAAGCAGCCCTCGTGACGGGTGCTGAATTTCACCACTAGATCCTCCAGAAAGTTGTTTTATGACACACTTAGTTTTTAAGGGAAAGTGCATTAGGGTTGGTTGAGTAAGGAGAAGCCATCACACACCTGAAATGGCCTGGAGCACGGTGTAGGGGAATGTCGGAATCTCCAGGGCAGCAGGGTGCTTTCATGATCATGTCCCTGCTCCTCGCCCTCCTCCCATCTTCCCTGCAGGTGGGGCCTCCGATTCTGTGCAGAGGGGGGCCTCCCCCAGCATCTACACCCTGGCACCTCATTAGCGCCTCATTAGCAGCTGGTGCACATTACCCACAAAAGTGTGTTCTCAGGCAAATGCACCAGGCACTGTCAAGTTTATTACAAGGTGTTTATTATTCGAAGTTTTCAGCACTTACGTAGAGAACCAGTTTTCCCACAACAGGAGCATAGCATTGGAAGATGCTGTTGCGGCTGGTCCTGCTGGGCTAGTGTTGCTGCAACAAAGAGCTTGTGTAGGGCCCCAGCGACTCATTATGGATGGTCCCGTGAAGGGGAAACTCGGGGCGGAGGAGCATGAAAGAGTCATACGCAGCCTTCCCCAAGTGTGCCAAATCAGGCCCAAAACTTATGACAGTTTTTATGAAAGTGATACAGGAAGCAGAAATACATAGTGAATGTATAGCCTGTGCTGGGTGATCCTTTCCAGTTTTTTCATACTCAGAGTGACCTTAGGTCATATGCTGTTCATCATGGCCACTTGTTCATTAGTTTCCTCAGCAGGAACACATTCTTTGGATTTGTAAAACCAAACCACTTCTGTCTTCACTGGAGGCTGGTTGCCACCAGTAATGATTTCCATACCTTTCAGAAGTGGCCCTCTCTTGGGGTAGACAGAAGTAGAAACGAAGGAACCCAACTCCAGGGACTCAGAAAGTCCAGTCTCCAACCATCTTCATCCAAGTGGCCTGACCCATGAACTCTAGTATCACCTGCTCCCATCAGTGTTGAAGGCCCATGGCCACACGAAGGTGTCCCATTCCCTGGGGGGTGGGGGGATGAGGGGGACAGGGCCAACAGGGCAGACCCTACACACACACACACACACACACACACACACACACACACACACATACACACTACAGTCTTCTGCCTCAGACTAATTGGGCATCCACTCAGCTTCACAAACAGAGCTTGGTTCCAGTCTTTGAACTCCCTCCAGTCAAACTGATGTAGGGGGAGCTACCATTTCAGGCCAGGCTCATGGATTCAGTCACGTCAGGGGTTCCTGGCACATTGCACTCACACCTAGCCCTCACTGGAGGCAGCCTGCTGAGGGTTGCTGTGGGTGTGATGGGCTTAGGTGGAGGACTAGTGGGAAGCTGCTCCACTTTCTTTCTCCCCAGGACAGGTGTGACTGGAATCCCCGTTGACCCACCTTTGAAATATGAGGGACTGGTTCCTGCCAGCAGGTATCTTTGGTTGAGGGCCTCTTGGTGGTGTTCCAGACTTTGCAAAAATGGTTGACTAGAAAGTTATGTGGGCTTTGTTCAAAATAGGGAAGTGACAGAGGAACTCTTCATGGGGAAAGGGGATGAGCTTTATTCTAATAGTGTCCACGAACAGGCAGCAGTGGCTGGCCTGGTGGAAGTGACTGGTAGGAAGGGAACTGACATTTGGGAGTGAGGTAGAGGCTGATGGTGAGAATTCCAGAGTCCCCACCTGGGCATAGGTGAACCAAAGATGGAGTGGACTGATGACCTAGACTATGTGGTTCTTCGAAACTGAGTGTTCAGAGCTGTTCTAGGAATCTTGATCCATGTCCTCATAACAATGGGTTCCATTGTTATGTACTTTACTCAGTACTTTAAGAAGAAAGACCAGGCCAAAAACAGGCCTTCGCCTCCACTCTGACCTATCTTATTAAAGCAACATGAAAGGCAGGAGTGGGGGATTCTCCAGTTGCCAGAGATGAAATTTCACATCCTTATGAGTATTGCTCCTTTATTAGGAATCAAAAAAGTAATAAAGAAATAAAGTAAATAATCCATGTAGAATCTTTGTTATTGCTGTGTTTCTCTTTTTCTAAAAATATTTTATTGTTTATGCTATTATAGTTATCATAGTTTTTCCCCTGTCCCCCTCTGCCCCATACCCTCATTCCCTCCAGCAATACCCCCGCCCCTTAGTTTATGTTTATGTGTCGTGCATATAAGTTCTTCTGCGTCTCCATTTCCTATACTATTCTTAACATTTCCCTGGCTATTTTTTACCTATCATTTTTGCTTCTTAATCTCTGTACCTTTTTCCTCATTCTCCCTCTTCCCCCTCCCTCTCCAAATGATCTCCATATCTATGATTCTGCTCCTGTTCTAGTTGTTTGCTTAGTTTTTTATTTTATTTATTTTATTTTTATTTTTTTTTAATTTTATTGTTGTTGTATTACATCCATCCCCTTTTTGCTCCCCTCTGTCCCCCTCCCCACCCACCCATTCCCCCCAAAGTCAATCCCACCTGTTGTCCATGTCCATGGTTCCTTTATACTAGGTTCTTGTCTAAGCTGCTCTCCTTACTTGCCCCTGCCTCCTCCCTCCCCACAACCCCTTTCCCCCTGACCACTGAAGGCCTATTCCTTGTATTCATATATTTGGTTCTATTTTGCTTGTTGTTAGTTTTACTCATTATTGTCCCGTAATGGGTGAGATCATATGATATTTGTCCTTCACTGACTGGCTTATTTCACTAAGCATAATACTCTCCAGTTCCATCCATGTTGTTGCAAAGGGTACAAGTTCCTTCTTTCTTTCTGCTATATAGAATTCCATTGTGTAAATGTACCAAAGTTTTTTGATACAATCATCCACTGATGGGCACTTAGGCTGTTTCCAGCACTTGGCTACTGTAAATAGTGCTGCTATGAACATAGGTGTACATAGGTTCTTAAACCTGAAGCCAACATCATACTTAATGGACAAAACCTGAAAGCTTTCCCCCTAAGATCAGGAACGAGACAAGGCTGTCCACTTTCTCCACTTCTATTCAACATTGTCTTGGAAGTTCTAGCTATAGCCATCAGAGAAGAAAAAGGAATCAAAGGTATCCAAATTGGAAAGGAGGAAGTCAAACTGTCATTATTTGCAGATGATATGATAGTGTACATACAAAACTCGATCGGCTCCACCCAAAACTTACTCAACCAAATAAGCAAATTTAGCAAAATAGCTGGGTATAAAGTCAATATCCAGAAATCAAAAGCATTTTTGTATACCAATAATGAAACAACAGAAATAGAAGTGAAAAAACAAATCCCATTTACCATAGCAACAAGAAAAATAAAGTACCTAGGAATAAACTTAAGGAGGTAAAATAAACTAAGGAGGTAAAAGACCTGTACTCAGAAAACTACAGAACAATGAAGAAAGAAATCAAGGAAGATACAAATAAATGGAAGCATATACCATGTTCATGGATGGGAAGAATTAACATCATTAAAATGTCCATACTACCCAAAGCAATCTACATATTCAATGCAATCCCAATTGAAATACCAATGACAGACTTCACAGAAATAGAAAAAATACTTCAAAAATGTATATGGAGCCAAAAACGCCCACGAATAGCCACCACAATCTTGAGAAAGAAGAACAAGGTAGGAGGAATCACAATACCGGACTTCAAACAATACTACAAGGCTACTGTCATCAAAACAGCATGGTACTGGCATAAGAATAGACATATAGATCAATGGAACAGAATAGAGAACCCAGAAATTAACCCAGGACTCTATGGT